>CM073771.1:67783775-67959668 GCA_037158775.1 Hetaerina titia
TCAAATTTTATATGATAAAATAACCGTTTAAATGCTTTACATATTTATACATACTATTAATAAAAAAATAAAACCATTGTTTGGGAATGTATATTTGGCCATACAGGCATGAATGTATATCTGGCCTATGTAACTAGACGACATTTGTTCAGTTATTTCCTCAAATAGTATATAGCAGTGAAAGATATGGAGAGCTACTGCATTCGGGGATGGTGATTATTTCCTGGGTAACTCAGATTCGTTTATCACTCTCTCGGCATCACTGATAAATGATTTGATGGGATACTTGGCGGCATTTAATGGCTTATTCCATTAGTCATTCGCCTATTTCATCAGACGCGAGAAGTTCAGTCGTCATCTGTACCGATGCCACCAGTCTCTCGCTTTTACATATCAGGAGTTCATAGTTTTATTTAATTTTCACGTTTCTTTTGTGTCATGCAGGTCATATTTTCTCTCATTCAAATTGCAAAAAATACTTGTCTTCCAAACCATACTTTTGATTTGTGTGGTTAAAAAGGAATTGTTTCCACCCACCATCCGGTCAAAATATTATGCCTACTGACATAATTTCGACAGAAATAACGAAGACCCAAGCATTCGAAAGTACTCTTAGGATATTTATAACAGCTTTTGCTATAATTTAATTACCGTAAAATCCTTTTCAATGTGTTGGTGTAATAAGTTGATACCAAATTCCAACGTAAAAAAGTTTCTACAATACCCTTAAGCTCTTTAACGGGCTAAAGAAATGAGAGAGAGAGGGTTTTCCCGCGCTGTTTATATTGTTAAAAGGAATGGTAGCAATGGTGCATTTGGAATCTGATTGTTTAATCATCCCGTCCCTTGCCCCTTGTTTAATCATCCCGTTTTATGGAACGTTCCGTTGTTTGACCACGTGCTGTCTTTCATCAAGAGTAGGCTAATAGCGACTCTGGGATTCTCTTCATCCTCCTGCCATTTTTCCAAAATCCTACTCCCACCAAATTGGCCAATTATCCCTCCTTACCTATTTATCAACATTCACTGATAGTAAAGAGGATCTCCGTGCTCATCGGGAATGCCTGATTTGCGGAAAGGAAGGCGACTAACCCAGATTTGGTTGCAGTGGCCATAACCTCGCGGACTCTTCCTGGATTCGCCACCGAAGAAAATGTGTATACATGAGTTCTTACTATCGCATGATATTCCCCCGCGTGCAGTACCCTGCTCTTTATTTAATAAATGCTTTTAGAAGTGAATCTCTTTAGTATCTGTGATTCATCGAGCTCCCTATGCGCTCAGTGTGTCTCCTTCCATTTAGTTAAATTG
The DNA here is from genome assembly GCA_037158775.1 of Hetaerina titia. Lineage (NCBI taxonomy): Eukaryota > Metazoa > Arthropoda > Insecta > Odonata > Calopterygidae > Hetaerina > Hetaerina titia. Next base: position 67,785,087 of record CM073771.1, read on the forward strand.
TGAACTCATTGGCCTGAGAATGTTCGCTAGAGTGGAAAAGATCCTTAAAAAATAATTTGAACGGAAGTTCTGAATTTTTTTGTCGCGAAGATAATCATGTTGCTTCCTCGTGTAATTCAAGTACGTTTAAAATAACTTTCTATGAAATTACACTTTCGAGGCCACTACTGAAACTAAGTATTCTTTTGCTGAAAGATGTGTTGATTATTTTGTATTTACATAATAACGAATGTTTCCGTGTAATATTTAAATATATATATATGTGTAAATGTTACACAGAAATATTCGTTATTGATGGAAATATATTTTTCTGTATGTGTGTGTGTGTGAGTGTATTTATATATATATACTATACTATACTACACTACACATATATACACACATCTTCTATATATATATATATATATATATATATATATATATATATATATATATATATTGAAATATAGAAGAAGGAAAGGTCATTAAAAGCATCTTAAGATAAAAAAAACCTGATGGATTGAACACAACTTGAGAGAAAGAATTTGTAAATAATACAAAATAAGAGAAAATAGATGGAATATTGAGCAATGCGAAATAAAATTTTTAGAAAGGTTAGTTATAAATAATTTTAATGCTTGAGTCAAAGGGTACAGTTACTTTCTCATTTTGGTTTAATTGTCTTCTACTAATAACAAAAAGTTCGTAGTTCAAATACCTTTCAGAATATTTGCCATTTTTTGTGGAAAATACTTTTACCCGTGTTAATTAATGATTTCTATAGCATAGTTAAGAAGTAGAACTAGAAGAGATGTGTTAACAACAAAACTGAAATATCTCTTATTTTTAAGATTAATCAATCTAAGTGAAAGCTACCAAGTCATCATAGCATCTGAATTAAAATCTACAAACTGTGACTGCTATCCCTTTGGAAAATTTTACTAATGATATTATATTCATTATTTCGGTCAATGTAGTGAAACCAGTGGGAAATTGTAAACTATTTATCTACTATACAGAATTAATTTACCTAAATGTGTTTAACTTTGGATTAATTTTGCAAAATCAAATGTGGAACTAATAGCAAACAGCAGGCGTAGCTAGGGATGAACTACTTTTATATATTTAAATAAATATTCACGTGAATTATTTTAAATATTTGGTGTTTTATAGTTCATTTCATGGTTTTTTCTCCAAAGTAGTGTAGCACGTAAAATCATAACCCCCTCTTGTGCTATCAATAAATATTTAAAATTGAATAATTTATTCATTCAATAAATATTTAAGATCAAACTCTTCATGACAATACTTTGTGATGTACCAGTTCCAGACGCGCGAATTGCTAAACAAAGGCCTAATCCAATTCTGTGAGAATTGAGCCATTTAAATAATATTTAATTCAGTCTATTCTTAAATCTCTCTCATAACTACCTAAGTTAATCATACAAATGAAACTAGTGGCATTCGATTTCCTAGTCCAAATTCTTTTAAATTCCCCAAGCGAAGATAAAGCGCAGGATTGGGGAAATCTGTAAGATATTTATTCCCAAAACGGTTATTTCTCGGATATATTAGAGGGTATCATCAGAATTACATCAAGAGTGGAGTAGTATTGCAGTTGAGCAGTGATTTATGCACCCTAGTATTTATAACGAAAACTAACTCAATGCAGTGATACTACGTTAGCGACAAATACATTCCCACCAATACATTTGTAACGAAAACTAACTCAATGCAGTGATACTACGTTAGCGACAAATATATTCCCACCAATGCTTCCAAAATCCGTTCCATTAGGAATTGGAACTTTATCTCAAAATCGGATTCATTCAAAAAACTCAATTAGAAATAAATTTAAAATAACCATTGCGATACTATCTTTATAAAGAAAAACAGATAATTCGCAGGACAGAGAATGATTAGTAAAACCCGAATTCCTCAAATTGATTCGATGCTTTTTGAAAGGGTGGGTGAAATAAAAACTATGCCGTTCATGAACGTAAAATGACATAGTACATAATTCATGCTTGATTAATTATATGATAGAAGTTGATTGTATTGATCTAGAGATGCTATTTCCGCGATAGTAGCAAAATGTGTTTTTTCTATGGAACGAGTTCCGAGGTGAAAAACTAACTCAAGTGAAGTGCGTGAATTCTACCTATAAAAACCTGAGGGACATTCCAGATACCTCATTGCACATATCCAGATAGCTATTATCGTACAGACATAGAAACTAGAGAAAGAAAAGTCATAAAAAGGTTATCTTTATTACGATAAAAAACGGCGTTCTCTGTTAATCAACCATAGGACAAGGATAAGATAAGAGAATACGTAGTGCAGTGGTACAATTGGTATTTATTGTGCAATTTGTTTTGCGCGTGATATGCTAAAAGTCACCATTATTGTTATGAGAATAATGTTAAATAGGGAATTCAAAAGGTAACGTTTGATGTAACAATGTTGGCACGAAACATACACCTACTCGTTTTCTACCATATGCTAGCATAGCATTGTAGTAGGCATGTTAGTTAGTAACCATCTACAGTGTACGTTGGTTTGGCAGAAGAAAGAAAGCTCACATCGTTCTTAACCCTCCGGCGTGTGTTATTCAACCACGAGGGGATTTTCACTGTACCATCGGCGCTCTTCCAGGAACATTTGGTGCCCAAACAAATTGTACAGCTTGGCTAAACATGGGGGCGTCAAACTTATCCGAGAATCGCACTCAGGTCAGAAGTTGAACGTTTTCTCCCCTAAGTTGCCACGCCCCTTTTCACAATTGATGATACTGAGTAATCAAAGACCATATTGTAGATGTAGTAAATTTACGAGAAAATCGTATTATTCATTAGCATAGTTGGATACAATTAGTTTCAATTGTCAAAAGTCATATTTTTCACCATACCTGAAAGGTTACATATCTTTATCGAGATCCATGGTTCTTTTTTGCTATGGTAAGAATTAAATAGAAGGTTGATCTTCAATTACAGAAAATTTGGAAAAATTTTCACTTTTTTGCTGATTTAAAAATATTTTGATCGAAGCTTCTTTCGTGAAAATTGGTAAAAATGTAATGACGTAAAATCTGTCCCATACACTTTTCTTACCTATTTGATGATGAGGAATCGAATTGTGTTCAAACAAACCCTTCTTGTGAATCACCTCTTGAATATGTGGGAATGACTGTTTAAGGCATCCACCTTTAATCATGTAAATCTTTGAAATAACGAAGTAATCGTGAAAGATATCTGCAAAAGATTTGGTGTTTAACATCAGTTTGGTTAAGGCTGCAAATACAACCAGAAAATTACTTATTAATCTTATTCTTAATACTTGTTAAATTGACCATAACTAATATGAATTATTACTTGTCATTTACTTTTGATTTCAATATATCTTAAACCCTTCTAATGATAACATATGTGGGTGGTCTGTAAAGTTTCCGACTCAGAAAATTTCAGAAAAAATGTCTTGTATCTTTGTTAGGTCGGCAACGTTTCAGACCACCCTTGTATATCTGCACACAAGCCCATGTATTCTCATACTTCGTTGGGATACTTGAAAGTGGATGAATGAAAGTTAGTGATTCATCTCTGTCACTCTGGCAAGTTTACATGTAAACTAGGAACTCTATCCAAAACAGCATTACTTCTGTGAGAAACTTCTCTTGACCAGGTCAGACACCCCAAGCATTAATTGACACCACTGGCCTTAGTAACAGTTAAAGCCATGGTATTTCTGGAGTTATCGTGAATTTTCAAAAGTGCTGAATATTTCTATGGCACACCATAGAGAGTGCATATGAAAGCAGTATAACTGATAATCTTATGTAATTAAGAAATTACGAGGTTAAAATATATTAATTTTAAAATTTTCATTTGACTCTTCGTAGGATTTTCTATTTTTGAATCCGTAAGGATTTTATAAATCTGAAATTTTGTTTTCAGAAATAAATAATGTTAATTTTGCGTGCAAACGTGAAACTTTAGCGGTCTATTTAAAATCTCACTGAAATCTTAAAATGTTCTTTACCTCGATTATTCCATTTGATTTAATAATACCGCATTTGAAATGATCTGATATATTTCCTGTAACTCATTATTTCTCAATCCGTATTGGATTTGGCTCAATGTGTTTTCGCTGTTTAGGGAGAGAAAGTAAATCTATAACGATGGATACGAGCTGATGTGCATGATGGAGATATCTTCCAAATCTTCACTCAAAATCTCTAAGTAATATTTTAATTTGGTTATTCTTTTTACTTCATGGTAGAATTCTTGCGTAATAGGTCTCGTCATTTCACGCAACCCACTTTTAATAAATTAGATTTGGATTCCGCTAATTATATTCCTGTCGTCAATTAAGAGCAAGGAATCATTTAAATTCATATTTTTAAGGAATTGCTTTTAATCACCTCGCTTTCTACTTATGTCGATATTGTCATAGTAACGAGAAATAATTTCCACTCGGGTGGTACTAGCTTGAATGCAATCATATTTTAATGTGATGAGATTTGTAAGAATAAAAACGTCAATTGTAAAATTGTAATATTGGTCTATGTTAAATAGATACAATGAACATAAAACTGCTCGAAAAATGGGATGGCTGAACTCTTAAAGTTCATATAGTTTTACTATTATTAATCAAACAAACAGGGCACTTTTCGCGGTCGGACCTGCAAAATTCTCTCTCTATCCACTCTATTTTCGTGTATCTGTGAATGCCATCCGTCCTCTCCACCTGACCAATTTAGCATAGTGCATGTCTTAAGTATATACTTGTCCATTATTGGTCTATTCAATTCAATTCTATCGAAACCGACTCATTTCTCATTTTATCACTCCAATTTTGGGCACAAACTCCTAAAATACTCCACATTCATCATGCCACTTGAAGTATTCCCTGTCCAGGCACTTTCAAATCATATTTCCATACAGTACACTGTAATCATGGCACTTTTCTACACTCCAATTACTGCTGCTTTAGGTAAACACATGATTTTATTATCTCCACATATTACCAACAATCTTACTACCGATATTTGTAAAACTTTTAATCTCTTAACAATTCAATAATTGTTTGTTTTTCATATAATTTCGTTGATGATGCCATAAAGCTGATTATATAACCAACAGTTTATTGATCTATCTAGTGAATTTAAATCTTGATGTTTGATTACGAAATAATACTTATAAATCCACGCTTTACGAAGTAACTATACTTGTACTTGTTCATGTGCTGGAAAAACGTTGCATCAACGGAGACCAGGATGTAAGCGAAGTGCGTATTATATTGATACGGAGACCGTGATAGCTGAGAGTGAGAGAGATCCTTATCTCATCGAGTAATAATTCTCGAAGAGGCTGCAGATAATACAGTCTTCGTAAATGTCCCCAAAAGAGTCCGCCTAATTAATGAGAGCCGAAATCCAGTATCGGTGAATGGTGGGGAGTGTAGTTGGGGGATGGGATACATGAGTGTTAATCCGTCTTTTTATCCGGGTGGTCTCACGACACTGACGACTTGAAAGACGACAATGCAGAATGAGCCGGAAAGGGCCATTCCTTCATCCATTCAAGGCGGATAAATCGATACGCGGCGTCACGGCGGAAACCCTCTGTCGCCCGTCCGGCGCGGAGGGTGCTACGGAACCACTTGGTGTAAGGCGGCGCCATAGAGTATCGCATGCATCACGAGACGGCAATGAATCGCGGGGACCGTGGGACTCGCATGTGTGCCTAGAGGACTGATTGGACATCAGTCACAACCCGGGGGGTATGGGTGGGGGAGAGGGTTGGAGGTAGGAAAGGAAAGAGCCTCCCCCACCTCTCACTCCCGCTTCCTCGTGGGAGGAGGCTCACGTCCGCGCGCCATAGCTAATGGGACACGCGACGCCTCTCGGTGCACGGTGAATTCGCCGGAGACGGAGGAAGGGAGGAAAGGGGGCAGTGAGCGACCGAGCTGATCGTCCACGCCAACGGGATCTTGTGGAATTACGCCAGTTTAACGGCGAACCTCCACTAATAGGTACCACCATAGGATGGAGGAGGAGGAAGAAGCATGAAAATTTTCCGCTATTGAGGGGGACATTTTCCTCCAAACTTTTCCTGATGGTGAAAATATGATGACCGGGTTCTGTTTTATCATGTTGAATTTCGTGAAAATCCTTCTTAAAAGACTGACAAAGAGCAACACACCTTTCCGTGAAACTTACGCAAGCATACTCGGAAACGGACGCACGCTATAGGACAGCATGAGAAGATGTAAGGTTGGGGTCAGAAATTCAAATAATCAAGAGAGACGCCCGGCGATTGAAAAACAAATTGGTTATACATAGCGGTAGAACAATTTAAGCTATACCCGTATACCTGTATAGATTTAAGCATATTCAATAATTGATTACCGTATAATCGGGAATAGTCGTACAAACATTGGCGAACCGGTAATAATATAAGCGTTTCCTCGAAAGTAATGTTACGCAATATTTAGTGATAAGATTTTGGTGCTAGGTACATATTTATTCGATACGTAATAATTAAATTAGATCCTCACATATGAAATCAGCTGGTAATTAATACGCATAATATTTTGTTAAAACCACAACAATTTCCCAAATATATGTTTTTCAGCTGATGCCTGTTCATTTAAACAGCTCTTTTAGGATGACCTTGCTCTTTAATGACCTCAGTTCATTATATTCGTAATTAAAAAGTGCCTTTTTATAACTAAAATAACGGATTCACCTGAAAAGGATCCAAAAGGATAGTATATTAAGAGATTCCAAAAAATTCCCTTATTGTGAGGTATAACCTGCCAGATTATCATTCCTACAGAATCTCGGAAGTTCAGCGATGTTCAAAGAATGCATTCTGACTAATCCATGGCAGCCTTGGTAAACATAGCTTTCCCTGCCCATTTTTGTATCATTTACTTTGAAACAAATGTATGAATTTTCTCCTTCAGCTTTTTAAATCTAAAATTGTATTTTCTACTATTTCCGTATTAGACAAAAACAATTTTTTTCGCACAGAAACAAGTTTTCACCTTCCTGCCTTCAAAAAAATGTTTTGCATCAATATTCAACCTAGGATTTCTTCTGGATCTGCGGTTTTTCCTCTTCTGTTGTTTTGGATCAACTTTGTCATTATTTTCTGTGATGTTATTTTGTCGCTCGATGGCCCATTTAGTGTTTGAGGGGTTTCCCTTTTGCGTGCTGCTTGGGCGACGACGCTCCGGAAAAAAATGGTCTTATTTAAACTGCCCGTAACAATGTCGTCATTTTGCCCTTAAAGAACTCACATTTGGCCGTTTCCCACATCTTTTCTGACTCGTTTCCTGAATGGATTCGGGATGATAAATTGAGTAGAGAGAACAAATCTGTATTTAAATACGTCAGTGTGATTGTTGATCAAATAGATAGAGGCTGTTATGATGAAATTGTCTACCATCTTTTCAGTCTATCGTCGGATAATTGGCTTAAGAGTTATTTTAATTCATTCGTGACCCACCATTGCACACTTACACCACCAAGTTGTGTGAAACGCACGAATTTAACGAGGCTACGCTTTTGAAAACTTGACTTTTGAACGAATGTAAATGACTTCAAAATAAACTGTAAAATATATGCATACAATTTCAATCAACCTAAGCCTTCAACATGTCCTTATCTAAATGGGAAAAAACTCGTATGGGTATTTTTCTCTCTTTGATTCCGAATATAGTTTTTCCCATTGATTTGCTGCTCTGGCAAATGGACATTTCTTTGTTTGCTCCGAATATTTTGAATGATTTGCCTGGATAAATCAACCTTGTTGTATAAGAAGTTACTCTAGTTTTTTTTCGTACACAAGGATTCCCTTCCGTCGGTTCTCTTTAAGTTTCTCTATTTCATTTTTGTCCTTTGAGCATTAGTATGAGCCACATACGGATGCATGTGATTTACATTTTGGGCAGTCACCCCCGCATCAGCTGCTGTGACTGTTACTGGATCTGGCGTTGAATGCCCTAAATTCTGGGCTTTGATTACGCCGCTTTTTTTTGGCAGAAAGGGACTCGTCTCGTTCGAGACCAGTTGGGAATATCGGTCTTTCATGTCCCATAAATTTGTATTCCATAAATTTATATCCCATAAATTTGTTTTTTCCAAAAAAATAAGGATACTAAAAGTACGAAGGCATTTGTATGCTGGCCGCATCATATTTTTTATAGTTTTAAGGATTTTTGACGTGGGAGTGCCCCTATTAAAGCCAGAATGCAAGAAAGTCAGTTTGAGTGGCAGTGTGTAATATAACTTCAACTCAGCCATTGATTAAACAACCGGAAATAATGACCTTACTCGAGCATCTCAAAGTGCGACAATTATGATTCCTTATTTCCCCTCGTTCATCATAGATAATTTTTCAATTGATTCAGTTTTTTAAAATATTTTTTTAGATAATATTCCCAACATAAACACCATTTCAACTCAGCAGCATAATATGTAACGGGTTACATTAACGTAGATTTATCGCAAATGCTTTCTTCGCAGTATGTTAAATGGAAAAGTTCGTACGTCTAATGTAATCCTTAAGCGAGGGAACGAAGACCATTGGCTGGCGGAAGCATTGAGTTCTTATCTGATAAGCATTTCTGAAAATTACATAATTTGGAGGATAGCTGGTTTACGGTAAACAGAAAGTAAATTCCATTAGTAATACAATTTATAAAATCCGATTATAGTAAAATACAATGAATAAAGGGCACAACTGTAAGAAGTGGAAGACTTACGGGGGTATTAATTGTAAAAATAAATAAAATATCACTGAGAGGTAGGAAAAAGGGAACACTGAATATTCGAAATTATCAGTGATGCCAATCAGAACACTAAATTTTCATTCGATTTAAAAATTGTATTTGTGCCTAATTTTCTTCTAAATTAGACATCATGTTGGTTAAACACATTTTTAATTGTCAATTTCATAACAATCTTTTTAAACGCTGTAATATTTATCTTCAAATTGAGATGATTAAGTAAATTGTTTTTTATGAGACAGATGAAATTTCTTTCGTTTCTATCCATTACCCCTTTTACGAATCCTTATATTTTTTCATATGTACCCTTCTCTTCCTGAGATTCCTTTTCTTGGAGAAAATGACCAGAATTGCGAGAGTTAGTTTGTAATCAATCCACGGGTTAATATGAATGTATGTTCTACAATTTTCAGGGGTCTATAGACAGTCACAGGTCTGCCAAGAATTAGTGAAAGGAAATCTTCATTCTGCTTGCATTCACTGTGACTAGCAGTCACTGTGAATAGCAGTCACTGTGGCTACCAGTCACTTGGCTGGCGTTAGTTTCTGGTTGTTCTGAGAAAGTGCCTGCCAGCCATGGAACGACAACAAAGTTTTCACACCTTTCCCCAATTCACGGCGTGCCGGAGACTCTCGCCAAACTTTTGTAATGATGTTTCCATGATGATTATGTATTTACATTCTCTTACCCCATCCTTTTCCCTCGCGAGCAGATTCCGCCGAGGAGGAGGAGGAAGCCTGCAGGTCGTCGACAGGGCGTCGTAGCCGCCGGCCCTCTCTCACTGGGGGCGCATAGGATCCAGGAGTCGAGGTCACATCCGGAGAGCGGTCGCCGCCCTAGCCGAGGCCCCCAGAGGGCCCCCTCAACGCTGAACTCGGAGGCGAGACCACAGAGCCAGGAAATGGCGGAATCTCAGGTGAGGGAGAAAGGAGGAGTAAGAGGAGAGAGAGAGGTGCTCTCTCTCTCGTCTCCCCCGACCGCTCTCGTGGACAATCACGTGCTGTGAAAATCAAATGCATCCGCGGAAATGAAAATAATATCCCCGCTTCCCTCGGGACCAAAGCTGGTTCAGTGCCTGATCGCATCGCTTTTCGGTGCTCGCTTGTTTTTCTTTTGTTGACTTGGGGACGCACGTGAATGACGCTGTGTGATTTTTGATGACCGACACTTCACGTCCCCGGTCTATCCTCCCTTTGCTTAGCTTCCTGGCAGGGTCATACCATCCCTTCTCGACGCAAACGGCCTTTAATCCCCCCCCACTCCTCCAAGTCCCGCCTTCGTTTCCACGGACAACAGCGTTTTGTCGACTTTGATGCAGCGGCGAATTCGATCATGTACCAAGATCTCTTCAACGCTCGCGTATGCAACCCCACTGGCGCTCCTTGTTCGCTTTAATGGCGTGACCTGGTTAATGTGATAAACTGGTCCTTTGGGAAATCGAAAGGTGCAATAGCGGTCTAACTCGCATTTTTTTCTGAAACCTAGGGTACTGTCTTTCTACCTTTGTCGACACCAATTTTGAACTATGGCCATTAATAACACGGAAAAACAGGATCATAAATTCAGAATGTTCCCAGGGGTTACTTTGCGGAATATCACGACAAAATAGCGAAAATCTATATATAGTCCATACAACTTTTTCTCACCCTGCTCTTTAGACATTTTATGGTGTAAATTACTGTCTAAAAATGAATTTATGGACGAGAGAAATATTTCTGGGAACGCTAACAAGTCTCTTTCTTTGGTCGTTCTTAAAATCAACAATTTTTGCCTGAAATTTAGTAGGGAAAAATAGTTCACCCCAAAAGTTAAAATATCTCTATCCTTATTAATTTCGCAGTCCGAAGTGATAGACTGCTGTTGAGATGAACTCTTCCGTTCGCTCATCGTCACTCTTTAATATTGTCCAACAGGAATTTTAAAACGCCTTGGCATCACCAATATGAGTTCCTCTCCGTTGGATTTCTAACAGTAAATTTATGTATTCATTACAATAATCGACACGTATGGAGATCTTTTTCATAGGCATGGCTGATCATCGCAATTTTCCCAAAGGCTGGTATAGCCCGAATGGTCTTACCGCATATGTTAAACTTAGGTCGCCCAGAGGAGTTATTTTGTATTGATCTACATCTACATAAATACCCTGCGAGCCACCAAAAAAAGGTGTGTGGCAGGGGGTGTAGCACCAGGAGGAAAGGGTAAGGGATGAGGAGGTTGGGGTTTTTCAAATAGGTGGGGGAAGGTGGGGGGAGCCTGTAACAAAAATATATATCCACGCGCAGTCCCTAGCCTGTACATTAATACTTATTGTGTTGAACTAACTCCTGGGGAATTCGACTACAAGCATTCTGGTCTGTTATCGTTCTAGGAAAAAATCACATTTTAAACCTGTCAGTCTTGCAGTTCATCTCTCTAATCTTATATTCGTGATCCATCCGACCGTAATACGTTGGGGTTCGTATTATATTCTTGATGTCATCGGAAAAGGACCCATCTTTAAATGTTTTTGATAAGTTTAATCTATATTTTAAACGCCGCTGCGTAAGAGAATGCCAACCTAAATTGTCTAGCAAAGTAGATACGCTGCTGCGTTGGTCATAACAATGTATGACAAATCTAGCCCCTCTCCGCTGAACTCGATCTAATTCCGAAATCAAATTTATATTTTGAGGATCCCATATACTGGCAGCTTGATAGTTCTCTGAAAACAATGTTACATATAATATAAAACTTTCAAATTTGCATAATGTGTAATGTAGGTAAGTAGCAAGTGCTGTACCATGTATTAACCATCAGCACATTCTATATGAGAATATTATAAGGCCTTCTTAAGTTACTTGGGACTGTTAGGAAGCGGTCCATGGTTGATGCGTGCAAGTTCTGCCTCTCGGTGTTAAACGATAACATAAGGCGGTTAGATTGATTTTTTAACGGGAAAGGCTTTTGCTGAAATTTGACGAATATGCTTCAAGAATACTTTTATGTTGACAGAAGAGAGACAAAATGTTTATTGACGGTTTGATTTCTTTATTAATTCGTCGTTTCTTCAATATTCCACTGTATTAAAATCTTCCTGTGTTATCAATCAATCATTCAATAGGCTATCTTTAGTTTGTAATAGTTTTTTAGTTAGTAATAGTTTTTTTAGTTATTAATATTTTTAGTTAGTTAGTAATAGTTGTGGGCGGCCACTATCAACTATAATGTACTCCATAGCTCGGACTATATCTGCCCTAATGTACTTCTTTTTTCAGTTCTCCGTACTTCCTATCTGCATTAATGCCATCTTAAGGCTTTTGCCTATTCTCGATGACTAAAGAGCCTGTATAAGTAATGCCTCAATGCTATTGTTCACGCTTATTTGCCAACACAACTGTTTTTTCATGATTTATTAATATGGGTGAATGTACGAGGTCTTGTTACTATTTTTTAAGTCCGAATAAACAAAGACGTAAGTAAATGGTTTACCTAAAGAAGGTGTCTAGATATTGTAATGTCAGCATGCGACACTTCTGATTTCGTCCATTTATTCGTAGATATATTTGTACCAAATGTTTATAACGTATGCTATATCGTAATGGTCGTTCCTTTTTCATTAAACGTCCACCACCGGCATTCATTTTCGCGAATACTCTTTAAAAACGTGCTTATTTGCGAATTCAAAACATTCTCGTGAGATTGTGAAGTTCTCATATTTTTAGTGTGCAAATATAAAATTAGCGAAGCGATTCTATCGTCATGGGCAACAGCGATATCTCCATCCAGCTTAATTATCACGTATAGTAATACGTTCAACACAGTCATACAAAGAATGGTAAGATTGAAAATACAAGATTTTCAGGCAAAACTGAAGAAGGAGTGACGGATTGAGTGGCTGGATTTTAAATTGCGTTGATTATTATTGGAGAATAGGGGAAGAATAATCCCTGTTAGAGACGCAATTGAGGTTCATGTATGAGAACCTTCCAGTAGAATTGTGAAGAAAGCAAGAGTATTAACGACACCGGACAGTTTTATTGGACGCCAGAAACGATTTCTGGCAAGGAATTGTTCCACAAGCATGTAATGACGGAATTCCAAGCGAAAAAGTTAACTCATCACGGATCAAAGTTTGTAAAATATGGGGCACGATGGTGAGTAAAAGAAATGAAATTTTTAAGAAGCCGTTCCAGAAGCTTCAATTAGTGAGACTGCAGTGGACGATTGTAAATATTTGGAATGCGAATTTTGCTACGAAGGAAACTATGCATTGTTTCCATCCTTCGACTTCGATACATTTATTTAATCTTTCTTCCTGGTCACGGCAACTATTGTGAAGAAGGTTGTTTTTATGTGTCCAATGAGAAATTCATTAATTAGACGCACTTAATCTCGTTTTAATGGAACAAAAAAAAACATTAACACAACAATCAACCCCTAGGCCGGTTTGGTAGGTGATGGTAGAGTTCACCAAGTACTAAGCCCGACGGAGGGTGAAATTCACGCATCAGGGTAGGGGGGCCAGTTCCTTTCCCTGTGCCAGTTATGGTTTCCCAGGAAGATATGGTACCCGTAAAATCACATAGCTTGGGTGGAGCTGCAGGTACCCACAGAGGCTTGCCCGGATATCGAACCTGGGCCCTCCGGTCAGTAGTCCAACGCTCTAACCCTGGACTACGGCGACCCACTTTTAATGGAATATCAGAGTTAATGAATTTGCTTCCAGTATTCCATAAACGTCTGCCACACCGTGGTTCTCGCTCAAAATAAGAAGCTGGAGCAAGAGAAAAAGGCCATTAATCGTCAAAGACACATATATGTGTGTTTTCATGTATTTCCTCGGATTAACTCAACGTCTTTCACGTAGAAGAACGTGGATCCTCTTCCTGGAGAGGTGCTGATTCCCATGGCGGTGTCGCTGTCATCGCGCCGAAAAAACTGGAGCAATTGATCCTGGGGATTGAAGCGAAAGCTTCCTTGGTTGCAATACAATGAAGTGTGTGTCTCCATTGGCGATTTTTATTTTTTAAAAAGACGCTAATGGTCTATTACGGGACTGTCAAGATTTTCAGGCATGCAAACAAGTATTTCTCAGAGCTCGAGTTCTAAGATGAAGTTAAAGAAAGCGAAATTGGTAGGCTGCATTATATCGTATTGTTATTGTTATGGTGATATTATTTACGTTTATCCGAGGGATAACCAATTTATCCCGATGACTGGTCGCACCCAAGCTCAAAGGATGGGTGAGCGTATATGGTTTCTAGTGGATGTTTTACGACCTATCCATTAGTTGAGATTCGCCTATTAAAAGTGATTGAATACGCACTGATAATGTTGACTGGTTTTAAATAAATTTCTCTGTGGCTCCGCCACGAATTATTTCAAAGTGTGGCCTTTATGTTAAAGCGATAAACGATTGTATTTAAATACACGAGAGCTGTCGGGAAAGAATCCAGCCATGCAACATTTTGAGAAAATTAGCCTGCTTAGAACATTCAGGCCTTATTCCCCTTCGAATATTCCCCTTGGGATCTCACACACTCATTCCAACGTCTTTTTTACTTTTGAAAACAATCTGTGAAGTCCTTTTTCGGAGTAGTCATCAGTTGCCTCGTTGTAATCTCTTTTATCTCGTCAACGTCAAGAATTTCGTGGTGCAGTTGCAGGGGACTTGCTCCAAGCCGCAAACGATGACCCAGACTGTCTAAAAATCCATCACTGGAGATGAGTCTTGGGTCTTCGACTACGACCCTGAAACAAAAGCCCAGTCTTCCCAATAGTCGGTTGGGAAGACTGAGCTTTCTGGGAGATAAAGGAGTATGCGATAAGGCAGCTGATGACCATTCCGAAAAAGGGCTTTGCTGATTGTTTTGAAAGGTGGAAGAGACGCTGGGACAAGTATGTGAGGTCCCAAGGGAAGTACTTAGAATGGGGCTAACGCCTCATTGTTCTAGGTAGGCTATTTTTCTCAAAACATTGCATGATTGGATAGTTTTCGAACAGCCCTCGTATTTGTCCACGAAACCGTCAAATGAACAACAAACAAGAAGCCATATATTTTCTTTATGATACTGTATATTACAAAGGCGGTGAATACCGCTGTGGTATATTTTTAGGGTTGACATGTAACAAAGCAGGACTTCAAGTTGCTCATTACAGTAAGGGTTAATTTGGAGATGGGTTTTTGAAGAGTGCGTAGCTAAGGGGAATCTTTTACTAGTGCATGATCATTCTGCAACATCATGTAAGGAGTGAAAAATATGATTCCATTTTTTTCTATTTACGCACTTTTGCGAACATGGCATTGGCTTATTAAAGCTAATGGCTCAGAGATAAATTATTCAAACTGCTTACTACACCTTTTTGGAATAATTTTCCTCGAGGGCGTTCCATCCATCGACGCGACCATCCAATGGGTACTAAAGACCGTTAACAATTAACTCTTCCTCCACGCTAACATCTTGAGCACTTGCCCTCAGTTTTCTTTCCCTGACTCTCTCATACGCTATCTCTCTTTCTCTCTCTCTCTTTCTCTTCTTCCCACCCCCTCTCACCACCTCCCCACCTATCTACTCCCTCGATACTGATCGTCGCCCATTAAAATCTCTTCCGCGACGGGGATTCGGGTGGGGATGATGCTCGCGGGCGTTTGAATCTCCAGGCCGGAGAATGGGCGAGACCAAAGCGGTGAGGCCCATGAGAAGGTCCCCGCACCTGCGCACCTCTTCGCCCGAGTCGCCGCCCTCGAGGGGCGTGCCGTCACCCCCGCCGTCGCCCCCGCCCCCCCTGGCGGCCCCCCTGGCGGTGCGCCATCTCCCGGGCGAGGGGGTCGTCGTGGTGGGGGCGGAGGGGGTGGCGGCGGGGGGAGGGGGCGGTGGGGAGCATCGGGCGGCCCTGGAAGTGGAGGACAGCCCGCCGCCACCCCCTCCGCCACCGCCCCCGCCCACGGAGCAGCAGCAGGCGCAGGTGGGGCGGGGACGGGAGGGCGAGGGGGGAGGCGAGGAGGAGGAGGAGGAGGAAGAGGAGGAGGAGAGGGACGAGGAGGGGGACGAGAAGGGGAACGAGGGCGAGGACGAGGAGGAGGAGGAAGAAGAAGAAGAGGAGGAGGAAGGGGAGGAGGAGCAGGAAGAGGAAGAGGAGGACGAAGAAGAGGAGGACGAGGAGGAGGAGGAGGACGAGGAGGACGAGGAGGAGGAGGAGGAAGGGGAGGGGGAGGAGGAGGACCTCGGGGGCTTCGACCACCTGCACCACCTTCACCACCACCGGCTGCATCTGGAGAGGGAGGGGGGCGGCGCGGGGGAAGAGCTCCTGGGGCCCCACCGCCCGCCGCAGGGCGATGGCCCCTTCCTGCACCAGTTCCACCACCTGCACCACCTCCATCTGCACCACCTGCTGCACCACCCGCCCCCGCCGCCCGCCCCACCCCCGCCGCCCCCGCCCCCGCCGCCCCTCCTGCTCCTGCTCAGGGACCGCCACGGCGGAGGGCCCGCCTCGCCCTCCGGCGGGGCCTCCTCGCCCCCGCCCTCTTCGTCGTCGTCATGCCTGCTGGACGCCGCGGTGGCCCCCGGCGGGGGACCGCTCTCGGACGCCGAGGGCCACGGTGGGCCCCTCGAGCTGACCTGCGGCGCCGCCTCTCCCGGCTCGCGAATCCTCCACCGACCGCCCCCACACGGCGCCCTGCGGCCCACACACTCGACGCACTCGCTGCCGCGGCACGGACAGCCGCGGCCCCGCGCCTACGGACGGAAGGTGAGCGACGCAGAGGACAATGGCGAGGAGGACGAGGCCACTCTCAGGGAGCTGCTCGTCAGGTGAGAGCCCTCTCTCTTTCTCTTCAGCTCCTTTCTCTGTCTCTCTCTGAATACTCTTCTTCTTCCAATACCCCTGGAACCCCACACCCATCCACTCTCCCTCCTTTCCTCCTGCACGGAGAGGATTTTGGAGACCCTAGGAGGTCATCATCTAGGAGGTGAGCAGCCCCCTCTTCTGTTTTGGCTCTCTCCCCATCAATGAATTCCCTTTGCCAACCATTTAAAGCAGTTAACTTCCCTTTGAGTACATCACGTTAGGTGGATTCAGGAGGACATCCAAGCAGGAGAGAACTCCGTGGAGCAAATGACACAGAGTATTGATTGCCCATTAAAATATGCACTCCAGTGATGTTTTGGATAAAGTGAGTGGTTGTGAATCACGAGTCGACTTCCCAAAAATGTTCTAGACTCGGCCCTGAAATGTTACTGTGCCATTATTTTAGAGAATTTTTAGCAATATCACAGCCCTCATATGTTCATATACCAGCGTCATTTTTAAATAAACGTTTACTTTCAACTGATTGGTTGAAACTTGTTAACTCAATCTAACAGTCCACAAAGGTGCCGTTTTATAATCATACTTCACAAACAAGATTTAGTTCACTATTCACTAAATTTTGTAATTGTACATGTTTTCAAAGAAAGAAACTTTCACTTAAAATGGGCTCCTTCAACAAATTTCGTACCACATGTGCTGATGTCATTATCAATGCAAAAAAGACTACTTTCAGTGATCACATAACAAGTCTTCTTTTATAAAATAGACAAAATTTTGAAGATATAAATAAAGTTGCCAAATTTGTGAAAGTTAGTTATGCAGCTAATCACATCAGCTGCATCCCTGATGCAAGATGGATTGATGGTTTCATGGGTGGAATGTTCCAGGAATATCATTGGCACAAGCTAGTAGGATCATACTGTAGGCATTATTAGACACGTATAGAATAATATCATAAAATCTTAGGATACCCTTTATATGTTAGGACAACACTTTAGATAGAAAAAAGTGAGGTGGTCCTCCATGACACATGCAATTTTATGCCATCAATAACCTAGCCATTAAAGCAATAGTTTCCCTTGTAAATAATATCCCATAGGAATTCTTTTAGACTGTGTTCTTTATTGAGCTTCATCTCATAGTGTTTCAATGTTTCATCTCACCTTAAGAAATTGACCCCAATGTATGTTAATGATTTTCTTTACTATCTCTCCTGTAAGAATGATGGGTAATTGTGAAACAAACTGATGTGTCAAAATTTGACAAAGGTTTGCTGTTGTCGCCAAATGGCAGCTCTCATCCTGACGATGACCAGCCCTTTGGCCTCACAGCACTATAACTGGGATGGTGGCGGTCCGAACTGAAATGAACTCAATTGGTGGATAACATAAATGCCTGAGATTCCTGGAAAGGCCATTTTTCATGAAAGCGTTTGATGGACTAATGTGGGCTCAGTGCGGCCCGCCGCCATTTTCCCTGGCTGCGTGTGTGTGAGTTCTGAGCTCATGAGTTCTGTCCCCCCCGTGCAAGTGGGAGGAGTGCCTTGGCTAAGTGAAACGATGGTGTGCTCTGCTGTTGTTGTTGTTTGAGACACTTTCTCACTTTCTTTTGCAGCCCTCTTCTTCTTTTGTGGATCCATGTTTTTGTTTATACTTTGTTTCTCTTATCCTCCACCACCAATGTGCCTTCCCCGCCTGATCCCTCCCCCTACAGCCTGGTGCAGCCAAAGTGATCACGTTCTCTCTCTTTCCCCCTTGGCTAAAGAATTTTGCTCTTACCACCCTCTTGTTGGCTGCCTCTTTGTCTTCTCCCTCCCTTGCCATCATTATCTCCAGCATTGTTGCTGTTATTATTATGATTATCAATGCTATTGCCTCCCCCTTCATCATACTTCCACCTTTGTATGTGTTTCCCTCCCCATTTCTCTCTAAATTCACAACTTCCCTCATCTGTTTCAAGTTGTGATTAGGTGAAAATCGTCCATGCAACATCAGTTCGAAGTATTGAAGCGAAGATAGCCAGTAATGTAAAAATATGAAGATTGATTTGTTAGTTGAAGATTGGAGAAGAAGGTGATAGGGATTTCATATATACAGTACATCATCTATGTTAGGTATGTGAAGTTCATATGTGCCATTGAAAATTCCTCTCCCTATGTTAACTAAGATTTCCCTATGAAATGGATTCCCAAAAAACCACACGACCAGAGTTTTCTGAGAAATTACACAGATTTGAAATTAGGATTCTCCAATCAGCAGCTGGAAGTGCTACTGATTCCTTAGATCCCTCCTTCCGTAAACAGATATGTACATTGAGGAAATTATCGTCCAGGGTCAAGTGATTTTAGAATAATGAAGATAAATAAAGTAAAACTATGCAACAAAAACGAATGCTCAAACTGGAATTCACTTGGAAAATTTCATTTAGACCCATGATATGACCCATGTCATGATAAAACTCAGAGTTGTTGTCAGATATCTTAATTTATCTTCATTATAAAAAATATTCAATAATCCATCAGTCCTATGAAGTGCTTTAAAGACATATTTCCTCCCACCTAATTCCACATTATGGATGCTGTGCTAACAAATATCAATTATCTAGGTTCACTCTCATTTGTTTGAGGTAGCATGCAAGCTCCATATCTAGTGTGCACTACACTATCTGATTTTAAGTCATCCATCAGGCTGTACTGACAGTGAGTGAGAGGACAGCACATGTCAGATATATTAGTATTTTCACTTCATATGGCCCTGTGAGTAACTAAATACAACCCACATTCACCAAGCTTGAAGGCATTCAATTTATGACTAATACATTTTTCTACAGTTCTCATTTCTCCTTTTTTTATCTTTAGCCAATTTAATATCATTTAAGGTAATGTCTTCCTTGCTCTTAATAATCTTACTGATCCTCAAATGTAAATCAAGCCAGCTAACCACCACTTGGAAATTTGTCCTTTACTGAGTGAACTTAGGGTTTTTGACTTTCTAAATACTATAAATTGAGGAGAATATTCAGATACGAGTATGTTATGGTATCCTTTCCAGTGTAGTGCTCAACATTTGCTTGGTCTGCCACCTCCAGGCATCCTCCTCTGTAGAATTGAGCATGCCTTACAACCTCCACAGCCTCTGTGTGCCTTGAATGACTTCAATGCACCCATGCCAAGAGAATTGTAACATACTTTGCTTGCATGCAAGTTTCTCTCTCCTCTGCTTTTGAAGGTTGGTTGGAACCCTTGATAATTTATTTATCATCAATTCTCACTTGTGTCCACAGTGTGCATTTACTCACCAGACAGGGTCATTTTCACTACTGAGACTAGATTTTATAATAGACATCTTATCTGTATTCCAGCTGGTAATTACTTTCATTTCATAAAATGTTGACAAAACAACATTTCATAATGTTGACTGAACATGATGATAGGTAAAAACAATGAAAGAAAAATAATTTCATTTAATTTATTATGCTCATATTTTTCCATTTAGAACATTTTTGTCAATTTGCTGCTGATTAGAAATTTTACATGACTGCCTCCATAGCCTATACATTTCTTAAGTGACCGTACATGACCACCCTTCCCAAGAAAATTGTTACACATGTATTTTTGTTTGCTTGTTAGATTCTCTTCCCTACTTGTAATGATTGGGCAGGATCGCAAATTGTTAATTTCTCTTTATCCTCTCTGCCCTCCCCTTTCTTCAATATAAATTTCAATATACACTCACCAGAGCTTCATTAGGTAGGTCGCTCCAGCAGAGAATCAGTAGGTGATCATTTCCCTTCATTGAACTTATGGGTACAGAAAGGATTTATCTGGCATAGAGATGTATAATATGAATGGAGAAGGTGGAAAAGGGAACCAAGATAAGTTCTATCATCAATTCACTTGCATGCTTTCAGTCATTTTAATGCTAAATATAGGTGGAGGATGTGGTAATGAGGATTTGGAGACAACGTGCCAGTGGTTTGATGTTGTGCCTCCCTCAAGGTCCCATGATCTTAAATGGTTTTTTTTTAAACATAATGTGTGAGCAGACGTGGAGCATCATGAGGTAAAATTCTTTTGGCATCCTCCTCACTTAGTCCATGATTAATGCATCTCAGCAGCTATTTTCAAGAGGCATAGCATTCCTCTCATTCTGATTTGTATTCACCGTTCTACTTTATATCTTGTGTACTAAATAGAAATTCAGTTGATTTTTCCCCAACATAAAACCATAATTTCAAAATCCTCCCCCTAGAGGTATTGGTCACTGATCATTCAACCTGCATAATCTCTAGCAAGCCTTTTAGCTGATTTGTGTGTACTTCATTGACATGATCTAACAACATTAGTAGAAATTATTAGATGGAATATTCATGTATTGAGGTGTAACACGTCATTATTTTTACATTTTTCAGTACTGCTATTGGAACTATTTGCATATATAATTGTGTAATTTGGAATATTTGTAGGAAGTCCCTTGCCCGCCATTTTTAAGGCTAGAGTGATTGGAGTATTTTTTTGGTTGTTGGAACAATAACTACAGAGAACTAAACTGGTGAACTACATTGCATGTACTTAGGCCCTGTTCGTTTCCCAGTAGAAATGATGATTGCATAAAAATTTGTAATTTTAGTAATAAAACAACCATTTAAACAAACCATTAGTCCCTTTTCCCACATCATATAGGTTTTCCGGTTCTGTGGAAGTCATTTGACATCCTAAAGCTAGCTTAAATGCCAATACTTCTGTTTTGTTTGAATATGGTTTTCTGTTGAAATTTGTTTCCTCCCTGAAGTAACCTCCCAACTCAGCCTTGAAAAGACCCCTGATCCCCCTTCTTCAAAATAACTCCAACAAACAAACTCCCTCCCCCACTTCTTCCCAATAGTTAATATTTGAGGCTGAATCTTTTTAGAATTCCTATTTTTAATTGGAATTTCAAGTTCACTAGCTTTTCACAAAGGAATAAAAAAATGTATCATAATTAGTCTCACACTACTGCAGGGTAATCAGGGATAAATAATAATTTCACATTGATTTAATATTAAATAGGACAATAGGATTAAGGAAAAGTAGTCAGGGTATGGGATAAGAGATGAAGTTTGTCTAAAGGAATAAGAGAGGATTGGTTCTGTGGAGGAATGGTACCTTTTATCTCCCAATTTATTAACTAAAGACCAGAGTCTTAACTAATGACCTTCATCAAAGAGATGGCGATGTACAAATATGAAGGCCTCTCCCTATCTATTGATCACTTTCATGGGGCAGTGAGCATGGAATAATTTGGCCTCTCTCCTATATGGCGGGTTAACTGTTAAATCTGTATTCTATTAAAGCATTGCATTAGCACATGTATGATGAGTATGCAAAATGAGTGATGTTCAATGCAGAGTGGTTATAATTGTTTTATTCAAATGGTTTATTGCGCAAATATTTTAATTTGTTATGTTGTTACCTCAATATAGTACAAGTTTTACTGATTTGACTCCAGTATTGCATCAGCACCAGCTGTTAATAGTTAAAACAGTTCATTTTGTCTATGTCTGCTTCTGATGATGAAAAAAGCTTTGAAGAATGGTGTTTCTTCACATTGGGAAGCAGAAAAATATCACATGGGGCTAGGTCTGGATTATGAGGAGGATGAGGAATACACTTCACATAGATTTTCGGATTATCCAGTCAATCAATGTTTTCATGGGTTTCATGGGACCCAATGGGCACAAATATTTCTTTCATGCAATTTGTTGTTAACTATGTGTGAATGAAATCGAATAAAATTTTCAATAGTCCTGATGATAATCTTAAAGCTATGAATGTTATTATCCTCTCTCAGTGGCAGCAGTGGTGTTTTTTAATTTTTTTAAAAACAATGACTGGAACTCTATTTACACATTCCTTTGAAATTGTCACACCTGTTCAAACATTAAAAAACCATCTTTAAGATGTTCTGTAGGGAAGAGTACACCCTCTATAAGTCTCCTATGAAATTAAATAGATCTTAACTAATGATTTTTTTGGGGCAGAGTTTCAACGCAGCATCACATGTTACCTGCATCATTACAGTAAGTGAACTGAGCGTATTTCAATTTGCAATGGTCCCCACTGATGCAAAACTGGAGTCAAATCAATTAAACTTGCATGTAATATGCATTACACATTAAGGTAACAAAATAGCATCAAATTAAATGTTAACAATAAATTATTTGAATAAAAATGTTATCATCATTCTTTATTGAACAGTCCTTATAGAATTTCTTCATGTAAAGACACCAGTGATCAACTCAACTGAATTTGAGTATACCAACCCTTTGGTTAGATTGTTGAACCAGTTACACAAGTTAGACTCCCCCCCCTTAAAATGAACTTCTTCATCCCCTTTTATTGACTTTTCTGGCTATACAAAAGACTGGGTAAATGTAAAACCTTTATTTCTATATGAAGAATTACGTTGTATAAATCTATTCAAAATGAATTCATAAAATTCCTGTGTGAAAAGTTTGATTTTTAATTATTCTGATTGAAGTGTCCTCCCTGCTACCCTACTTGTACAGGAACCCAACCTCCCCTTAGATGCCTTTCAGTGTTTGTAGCTGTCACCATGGGAGTTGAAGAGTGTTGAAAGAACCAATTGCTCACTTTGAGATGCACCATTCAAGCCAATGCAGTAGCACACCCTCTCCACTTCCCCAACCCCTCCCTTACTGCTTAATCCTCCCCATACCATCCCCAAAATAGTCCCACCACACTGAAGTGAGGGTGCCTTTTTTCTGCCAATCTGTCCATGAGGAATCCCCACCCTGCTCTTCCCTATCCTGATCCCACTGATTACTTTCCTCTGTTTCCCTCTGTGTGCACAGGGGCATTTCCCTTCAGTCCTGTCCGTGGATATGTATATCTTTTGGTTGAGTTTTGAAGTCTCCTTGGATCATGCACAGAATAGATGATGATGATGATGTTGATGATGATGCAAGCGCCACATGCCTTCATTTTTAATGGATAAGGAGTCAAAATGGCCACTGGGGTCACGACCAAAGTGAAATGACAAAAACAGTGGCCTCAGTGACATTTTCTCAAAGTATTAACAAATCTGATTTTGTCAGTGTGTTGCACTTAAATGGAAAGAGGTTTCGACACTTGTTTTTTTGTGGGGGGAAAGGGAAGGGGGACAAGTTAAAAGAAAGCAGCAGAGCATAATAATGTTAAGTCTAGGGGTTTGTCTTGTCTGTGTGGGCACACGCTGTGATGTTTTTTTGGGTTTTGGGGTGGGGAGGGGAGGGAGTAGGGGGAAGTTTTTGGGGCGCCACCTTTTGATTCTCGTGGTTAGATTTGAAACTAAAAAGGGATTTCTCTCCCATTTCCCCCCTTCTCTCTTCTCTCTAGTGGCGGCGGCTTGGAGTACGGGTAAATATCTCACCACGTCTCTCTCTATAAGTACATATATAATATATATATAATTCTATATATACATATATATATATATATTAATACATATTTAAATATCTATATATCTTACTATTTTCTTCAATAATAATGGACATGACATATGCTCACCAGCTGACAAAGAAATCTGATACTATTGAAAACAAAATTTTTGTATTTTTTTTTATTTTTCGTCTAAAATTACTGCATCATTTAAGGAAACTCTTTTCTCGTCAGTGGCAAATAATTGGCAATAGGATAAGCCTCAAGAACCGTTGTCAGTTTGCAATGTGGTGCAAGTAAAACCAATTGCAATCGTGATTTCGTGTCGAAGTTTGAGTATGTAATAGTTGGCGTGTTAAAGTCAGATGCATTTATTTATTTTTTTTTTCAAAAGAAAGTTTTGGAAAACAAGAAAATCTATTTTGTGCATGTGAACTGGTAGTCGATTTTTTTCATCCGCTGGTGATTACTGTGGAAGATGTGAAAAATTGTTTTGAACACTCCTGATGATTTGCTTCCAAGTTTTATTTTCCCATTATTTTAATGGAGCTTTTTTTCTCATAATTTGATTGATTTGTGAGGTCATTGTATTGACTATTGTCATAAATAGAGTAAACAAACTAAAAAAATCTTGATAAACACCCAAATCAATTAGTTGATGCATGATTTATAATTGTGTCCTCACAATCACGAATGTACCAACAAAGCCCTCCTTCCCCAATCTGTCGTAATTACTTTACTTTGGCTTTTTCTTCTTTTTGCTACTTCTTTTTATTATATGTCTGCGAGTATTGGTGTATCTGTGGGTATGCAGATTTGTGTGAATGATAGAGTTGTGTGCACATTTGTCTTTTCCCCCACATATGTGCATTAGGCTCGTCATCTGTTCTCCACCATTTCCTCATTGCAATGCCTTCCCATCAGTCTTTCGCTCTTCCCCCTCCTCTGTTGTCACTCTCCCTCCCCCTCCACAATTCCACCACCCTTTGTCTTACCTTGTCACTGAGTAACGCACGTTTTCTGTTGGTATGGATGTTCTGTGTGTGCTGACAGTGTTGTGATATGATGCAACTGCAATGTATAGCTTTCTCTGAGGGCACAGTGGAGGGCATGCATGCCCTTCCTCCATTCCCAGGAATCGCTGTTATTTCACTTCCTAATGAAAATTAGTTGCTCATGTCTATTGGGTAATTATTATATTAATTAGTATGTTCCCTGCCATTGGGGTTTCTCGTATATTAATCATGTAAGCCAATCTATTTTTTCTCCACTCTCAAGTATTTGGTTCTGGAAAATTGTGGGTATATTTGTGTACAACGAAAAAATATTTCATAGCTTTCAGTCAGTGTGATCATGTAGCACAATCTACCTTGATCATCCCATTCTAAATTGGTTAGAAATTCATTCATATTTCTGGGTTACAGAACTTTTTCAATGATCCAAAATGCTGTTGTTTTTTAGTGCACTGACTACAGTGTTTATCATAATGGAGGAGGAAGAAGCAGGAATAGAAAGAAGAGCCATAAGTAAACAGGATGAGTCCAATAATTTTTTATATGTATTTGATTCCCCATGTCACACCCCAATGGAGGTGCGACATTGGGAGTCAATTCTTATGCTCGTGACTGATGGCTATCAGAAATTAAAAGGATCACAGTTTGATCATACGTGATGTGAGTGGACTGGATAACCTTCAATCTTTGCAAAGTGGCAGGGAACATGTTAATTGCTTACCTCCCAAGTTCAATGATGGCTTAGATTTCAGAGTGCTTCTGATTCTTCATGATCATCAGTTAAATATACCCCCAATAGTCTGGGCATTGTCAGAACAATACCACAGTAGCTCTCCTCCAGTGGCCCTCATAGAATTTGCCGTGTGTTCTTTTGTATTAAAGAAATGAATTGGCTTGCCTGACAATAATTAGTGTGATGCTTCTGTTCTGTGCCACTCTGGAAAATGTTCTCCCAGGATGGTTGTCAAGTACCTTGGCACCACTCACTCCCAAGTGCTGGTGCTTTTTATAGCAAATTCTGATCCTACTCATATACGAGTACTGCCATTCTGCCTCCCCTGCATTTAGTCAAGTTCACTCATATCATTTCATTCTTGTAACATTCGCAACTCTAGGGAAAGTCATCCCCAATCTCCTTAATGAGTGTGTACAGGGTGGCACAGACTATTGTTGCCCAGATTTAAGCCAGTTTTCCCCAAATATCTATTTTTGAAAGTGTGTGTGTTGCCTTCTTCTCAGTTAATGACATGCACGCATGCAGATCTTTGGGATTCTCCCTCCCATTTCTGATTTCACCCAGACCTCATCTGTTAGATGAAGTGTGTGTGATTAGACAAGTTCTTCTGTGTACTTGCTTCGAAAAAATATTTCCCTCTTCAAGCTATTAGCCAAGAAATGTTTGCTGACAGTGGTTTTTGGCCTTAAGTCTCCATACTTTTTTCATGCCATCGATTTTAGAGTACTGTGGTTGTGGTTGAGGGGAAACGACTCACCCTGACTTAAAATCAAATAAAAATGAGGATAAGGGGGGATTGATCGAGTTGAAAATCTCCTTCAAATCATAGTGACCTATGCTTTTTTTTTTAAAAGATATGCTTTTGTGTGCAAATATGTGTGTTTTCTTGTCCATTGCCACCCTGACTCTTCCCCCTCCCCTCCAACCAAATTTCCCTATACTTCCTCTTCATAACAAAATTCCCAAACATATATTCTTTTATTCAAACTACGATGAAATATCTTATTCGTTCCTTCTTTCCTGAACCCATCACCACCGCCGTCTTGAACCTGACACTGAAACATTCCATTGTGCTCTCATTCAATTAAATCCACTTCATTATTATGCCGTCATGCAAAAAATCTTGCATTTCATCACCAATGCTCATTCACTTCTTTTTCCAAACAATTTTTTTCAATGTGTGTGCCATGCTGTGCCTCTATTCACTTGCTAATCGAATCCTGTAAATTCATTGTATGTTACATCTCTGAATGCTCGGTATCACAAATACTTCACTGATGAACAATGCTGCGTGATTGATCACTAAAACCAATTAACTACCTGGTCTCTCTCCTCTACTCATCAATTCTGGGTAACTATCAAAATCACCAACAACTAATTGCAAAAATGAATATGCTAACTTGGCATTTATACGCAAATCTATGTGCACACACACATGCACTCACACATAAACACACACACAACTCATGAACTTTCACCGCCTGACATGTGCCACCATCGCACGGTGATCATGACTCCCCCCCCCCCCATCCTCTTCCCCTTCCCCTATCCCCTTGGACCTCTTACCCACCTCCCATTTTCAAACATCCCCTCCCCTCCCTCCTGCAGTCTGCAGAAGCAGGTGACAGTGATGAGCATGAATCTCAACGAGAAGCTGGACAAGCTACAGGGGATGGGAGTTGGTGGGGGTGGAGGGGGCGGCGGTGGGGGCGGTGGGGGGGCATCGGCAGGAGGCGTGGGTGGGCACCACCATCACCACATGCACCACCTACACCATGTGGAGACGTCGGTGGCACTCTCAGAGATCCGCACACAGCTGCAGGAGCTGACCAAGTCGGTGGAATCATGTCAGTCAGAGGTGAGCGAGGTGAAACGGGACATGGCGGCCATCAAGGGGGAGCTGGATGCAGTGCAGCAGGTGAAGGAGGAGATCGAGGAGCTGAGGGAGTACGTGGACCGCTTGGAGGAGCAGACGCACCGTCGAAAGCTGCGGCTGCTCGAGCAGGTGGGTATCCCCTACTTCTTCACCCCATGAGCAAGTGTCATCATTGCCTACCTCTTACGAGGTATCTGTCCAATACTTTTATACCCCAGCATCTGTTTCCAGGTATCAAACCATAATTAATGTATTGTGCCCACCAAAATGTGAAAATTTCATGACATTAAACGTTATTTGCCTTGACTGGAATGGAACAATTTTATAATGTGAAATTCTTGCAACTTTGG
This sequence comes from Hetaerina titia, assembly GCA_037158775.1. Lineage (NCBI taxonomy): Eukaryota > Metazoa > Arthropoda > Insecta > Odonata > Calopterygidae > Hetaerina > Hetaerina titia. The sequence goes on from CM073771.1 coordinate 67,813,043, forward strand.
TGCACATCAGCTGATGAGTTCACCACATGAAATATGATGGCATTTCCCACAGTTCTTTGAATATGCTCTCAAACTTTTAAGGTGCAGTTATTACACTGATCAAAGTTTTTGCTAAAAAATATATTCCAGCTTTTCTGTTCTGCAGCTGTACTTTTGCAACACTCATGCCTGAATTAACCAAACTTACCTCGATCCTCAATAACTTGATTGGTGATTACTTCTTATTAGTACTTAATTAATACCAACAATCAGGCTTGATAATCTAACACTGTAATTAATTAATACTTAGGTTAGCATTTTGTTGACTATTATTTTGAGAAAATTGTTATTTGGTCTTTCTTTAGTTTTTGGAATGTAAGGAAGGAAGAATTAGTCAATCCAGGCTATAATGATTGATCAAGAATTAATTGCTGTTGATACAATCAATGATGTTTTTTCTTATTACTGAGACGTCTACATCTACATTTTATAAAATCGGGTTCTGATTTTAAAGAGCTAATTGAAAATATTAATGGGCTTAAGGCCTCACCTTGGCATGCACCATTATAGCTTTAAGTTTGGCTGCCTTGTTAGCTAAAATAAAATAGGAAATACCCTCTCCTTTCTGACCATTGATTTACCAGTCTTCTTCTCTGGAAAATCATGTCATTCAGAAGTGTTTTCCAAGATATTAACTATAAATACATAATTAACCCTAAAAGACATTAAGGATCTCTCTACAATGTGCTACTATTGAAAATACTCAATTTAATATTCTTTCTGCTTAGGATATTAACAGAAACTTATGAAAAAAGCTGAATAAAATAATGTTGGAGTTTAGGTATCAGTTAGACACACACCTTGTTTTTAAGCCAGCATTGTTGTTGGGTGAAATAAAGCATGGAACACCTCTTCCTTTTCATTAGTATATTTGAATCAGAATCGTTCATTATACAATAGAACCCAGTCAATTATGAAATATATCTGCTTGTATAAGGTTGAAGCTTTGACTGTACCTTTAGCAATACCTCGAATCTTCCTTTCTTTTAAAGAGTGTGAATTATAAATACCAAATTTCAATCCAAATTTTTACTTTCAAGATGCTAAATAAGAAGATCCTCATCTTATCAACTGACCAATTAGGTGTAAGGTTTCAGGGAAAAAACATTTATTTCAGCAATATATAGCGAATATAATATTTAGTAAGAGCCACAACCCCATTATTTATACTACATTTTGGTAGCCTAGTGGTTTTATTTTTTCATAGTTCAAATTTCCTTGTTTGTATCTTCTCTTTTGATTTTCACCCTAATGCTTCATGCAATAGAAGAAAAGAGTTAAGAAGGATCACTTGCTCTGTCCCTAACCTCCAAAACTCAGCCCCATGTGTATTACCAAGAACCACAGACTTTCAACTTCAATTTGGGGATGGGAGGTCAGATGTCTTGGTCTAGTCAGTGCCAAGGATGGCTACATTGTTAAATTTCACTCACTTTTACTGCCTAACTTGTATTTTTGTATTAATTTACCACAATAGTTTTCTATTGAATTTATAATTTTTATTTGGAAAATGTTCAGATAAAATGATTTTTTAAGGCTGATGAGTTTTCATTTAAACTATGATTCCTTTCTTCTACCTATTGGAATTTTATCTAACCACTAATTAAAAATGTCTTCAGTTTAATGAAATAAGGTGTCAGTGAGGAATTTTGAACAGAGTAAAGTTCTAATGCACTAGTGATGATTAGGATCACTTATTTCACAAGTCGTGCAAAATGCATTTGTATTCTTAATACAAAGAACTTTGAGTTAATCACTGTGTCTAGTGCATCTGATCTTATCATCACCTAGTCATATTTACTGGATAACATCACAGACTGAACTGAATTGTCATCAAGGATGTAAATATTAGTGATATTAGTAAATATAGGTGATATTAGGTCTGAAATAGTCTAAACCATGTTAACTTTTTATTTAAGCAGTTCTTTTTATTTTTGTTGAATTATATTTTTTATTACCTACCCCAAAATGAATATGATTTTCTAACACTGCTGTTACTTTTTTTACTTACAGAAATTATGCTTTCGTCACTATAATGTTACTCTGATGAAAGTCAATGCCATCAAATGTCATGTCATGATGGCCCATCTTTTTGCTTTCCTCTACCTTTTATTCTATGATGATGCTTTCCTGATTCTTCAACCTCTCTATCTCATTAATGATCATACAGCTGGTAAGTATAACACTAAAGCATTTAGCAGGGTGTACTCAAGTCATCATTCTCTTGATCCAAGAATACCTTCTCGTGGTAGAATAAAAGGGGAGGTATGGCAAGTTAGGGCAAAGAGTACTTCAATCATGAGTGGTGCTTGCTTCAATTAAATATCAATTGTTTAGAGGCATATATAGTAACTCTGAAGTGGTCCTCAGAGTACTCACTATCACTAGATTTATGAGTTTCAAGATTACTATTGCCACCTGTGGGGTTTTTACATGGAAATAGAATATGATAACACTCAGAATGGTCAACTGTATTTGTTTTAATGCTAGTTAATGCTTCAATTATTCTGATGCATATTTGATACTTTACTGTCAATTAGTAATCCTTTTATCACCAGCATTAAAGTAGCATGAAAAGAAGATATTTTCTTCTCAGTGGCTGTAAGGCAAATTTTCAAAATAAAAATTGTATTTTGTTTTGAATTTCATTATTTTATTGAAAAGCAGCTTTTAAGCTAAAAATATTCTAATGTCTAGAGCATAAGCCCACATGATAGGGTGCCCATATTGCTGAATGCAATAATAAATGGAAAGTAGTTCAACCAGAAGGGTTTGGGTATAAGGATATCTTGCCGTGAAGTATAATTCAAACTTGGGCTGTAATGTACCCTACAAAACAGACTATCACAGACTCCCAAACTTGGTATACATCTTCAATGAAAAATGTGTGCTATATTAAAATGATACATTCTATGCGAAAGATTCTGACAATGCACATTTTTTGCCATTTTCATTTGTTGTGACTGATTTTTTTGAGTATCTTTATTTTGCAGTGAAATTTTTTTTAACCTATATTTATTTTGTTTCTTTCTTATGTTAAATCAATGTTTAATTCATTATCATTTGTCTCTTAATTTTTTGTCGCCATTTATGTATTTTTAAATAAATGATTGCTAAATGTCTTTATTTTGTATTATTTTCACTACTCCACTACAATTTCTATCAATGTTCCATGGAGAGTGGGTCAAATTCATACTATTTCTTGAATAAAGGCTCTCGGCTGAGTCAGACGGAAAGCTCCAAGTGAGCCAGTCTATTGGCTTGCTAGTGTGAGGATTTTGAGGATTTGGAGAATTCTCCAAGCCGGTAGTGGCTGAAATGGCATTAGTTATATGAATTCATTTCCTTCCAAACTTAAGCTTGAAAACATTGCCATTTGTCTGCTGTATGGGAACAAATGAATTATGCCAAAAGCTGCCATAATAGTGAGATGTTGAGAAATAGTTGATGATTGAATTTTAGTGTTCCTTCACCCATCCACATGCATAGTATTAGTTGTTTACACAATTTATGGCACCCAATGGTGTGAGTTCTATATTCACTTCTATGCTCTTAATCATCAAGTTGCCATTATGCCCTTGATGGAAGGTCAGTGACTTTAATGTCTTTATGCTACATTTTTCAGCAGTGAAACACTTCATTTTTTTAAAGTGGAGACTTAAACCAGCAATGACAATGCATCTCCAAAATGATTAACTGAGAACAACAACATCAGAAAAAATGGACATTTTTGTTGATGAATACTAATGACAGAAATTTCTCTTACAGCAGGTGATATGGATTAACTAATATTTTAGTTAATTCTGCCTTTCTAAGATATCAATAATATGGAAATTAGGGTGTAACTCTTTATACAAGTAACAAACAGATTTTCCCTTTAGATTTTTAATCTAGCAATAAAGGTATGATGTATTCCATGAAATCCACTGTGTCAAGAGTGATAAAAATATGTTTGCATGTGGAAGAATCAAAGCAATGAATATAATAATTATAATTCATTCTCACTTGGCAATTGGGATACAATAAACAAGAGGTCACTGGTATATGTAATTGATAAGTATTTTAATTGAACTTCAGTTTCAAATGCTTGTGTCAGATTCAATCTTTAATGATAAATCTGCTCTAGATCTTTGAGTGTGTTATATGAGTTTCTAATCTGCACATCATGTGGCTCAATATTTACTATTGATAAGGAGTAGCTGAATGAATAGCTTTGCCATCTTAGGTGATTATATTCTTTGCATTGTTTATGATGTGATTTTCCATTAGAACCCTTCTCTCCCATTTAATCCTCCTTTTCTTTTTCTCTCTCCCCAGGGCCTGACCTTCTTCCTTTCATATGCCATCTTTTCCGCTGTGCTTGGCATGTTCCAGTTTGGCTATAACACCGGTGTGATCAATGCTCCAGAAGGGGTGAGATTCATACTGATAAATGGATGATAGTCTTCATTTTGCAGGGTTAGGCTGAGAATTTGAACAGTATAAATATTGACACATTTTAAGTTTTCAAAGGGACAATATAAGAAAAATAACCAATTTATCTTTGGTGTATATAATTTATATTTCTTAATTAAAAATTTTACTGGTCAACCCAAAGGTTGGTTTGAGATATGAAGGTAGAGCTCATCTAATACTAAATCCAATGTGGCATGTGAAACTTACACATCAGGTTAGGGAGGCCAGTTCCTTTTTATGGGCTGCCTGTGGTTTTCCAAGAAGTTGTAGTAGCCAAAAAATCATATAGCTTGAGTGATGCTGCATGTATGCTGCAAGCATGCTGCTGAAGGTGTCTAAAGGTATCGCTCAGAATTAAATCCAGATCTTTAGTCAGTAGTCCAGCGTTGTGCCCACTGAACTACTATACTACATGTTTCTGTATTATTATTAGGTAATCTACCGGTTAAGGTAGGTTTTTGGATGGACACAACTATCAAATACATATTTTGTAACTCCAAACAAAACCCAATCCAGCAACCTAAACTACATCAGGTCCCTCTTCATCTCTGTGTACTTCTTTCCTCCCTTCATCCCATCCAACATCCCTATCCTGTTCCTACCCTTTCCTCGCTTGCCCAACATTCTCCCCTCTATTACCTTCTTCAACATTCCACTACCACTCAATACGCCTTTAATCCATTTTTCCTGCCTCCATAGGATTTCTCTCAACAAACCCCTCTCCTCACCCACCATCTCCAGTACTTCCTCATTTGTTTTCCTTTCGGTCCATTTCACCTTCTCCATTCTTCTCCACACCCACATTTCAAAAGCCTCCAATCTACGTCCATCCTCCTGCTTCAGTGACCATGTTTCCGCACCATACATAGCTACGCTCCATATCAAAGTTTTTATGAGTCTTGTCAGCCTCCCTACACAATGTCCTCATCATCAACTCCCTCCTCCTTGAGAAAGCCTCCTTGCCTAGCGCAATTCTTCTCCTTACGTCCCTACCATGTTTCTATATAAAGTCTTTAATTTATAATATTCATAATTTCAATACTAAAGGATAAAAAATTCGTTTGAAAACTTGGGAGTATCTATTGAATCATAGTTAAACATGACCCCAGATGCAGTTGAAGCCAGAAAGCCAGTTTTTGCTCCTGTGTGAAACTGCTAGGGAGAGGCAGCTGTAGTTAATTTATTTGTATTAACTTCTGTTTAAATTAGGTCCCATTGCATTGCTTTTGAAAGTTGAAAATCATGTTAAATTTGATACTAATTACAATAATTTATAGATCACAAAAAACGATGAAGTAAATGATTTTACACATGAAAGGCAGTGAGTATTCAAAAACAGTTCCTAGTTTATGAGTAACAATAATTTTCAATTTTGTTGAAGCCATAAATATTCCCCAAGGCTGAGTCCATGGCCCCAATATCCCTCCACAGATACTCTTCGCTTTGCCCATTCATATCTATTCGTTCAAAACAAAATCTGTTTTTATTACTTTGGGACTCTCTTTCTCCTTGGTGCAGAACATCGAGAACTTCATGAAGGATGTGTACAAGGACCGCCATGGAGAGGACATCCAGGAGGACTCGGTGAAACTCCTGTATTCAGTGGCCGTCTCCATATTTGCCATCGGAGGCATGCTGGGAGGGTTTAGTGGAGGCCTCATTGCCAATCGTTTTGGACGGTAAGCCACATTTGAATGGTTGAGAATGTGTGAGTGAGAAAGAAATAGTGGCATTTGTATGGTTCAGTTTTCACTCTCACTCAAGCAGTCCACTTAGCAAGCCACCTATATGACCTGAACTTCGAACCACTATCAACAACCTGATTGCTAATACCAGTCCATTCCAAGGAGTTAAATTTTATAGAGGATAAAAAAAGCATGTCCTCACAAAAGTGAAATCACAGAAATGAATGAATATTCTTTTTGTCACTCACAATGTGAATTACTTTAAAGGTTTTTCCAATGGGTAATTTCATAATCTTATTATGTGGGATTATCGTCTTTTGTATGTACAGGTATGTATGTGTATGTAAAACCCCTTTAGGTTTAAGAGAGCATTGGTTTTGATGCCTTTGTGCATCAAGGTCTTCAATTGCATTGCAGCTTTGACATACAACTCAGAGACTCATCAATGCACTGCAGTTCTCCAGTTTGATCTATGTCATAGTTATTTTAATTAGTGCAGAAATGGCTAAAGAGCATGGGTAGGGATGACAAAAGGAAAGTCGTTTTTGGGAGAGAATCGCTCTTGCTTTAATTTCAGTAACACTAAACATAAATAATACTCTTTAGTGAATTATACTAATTTAAAAGATGTAGTTAATAGGTGCCCATTGGAGTCTGGTTTTGGGATCCATTAGTTTAGTTTACACTGAATTTCTTGGGAAGACTCCCTTCTTCTGTGAATCTAACATGTACTAAATTTAAATGCAAGAATTTCGTTGGGTAAAAATCATTTGCCTTTCTTAGATGTACACTTTAAAAATTTACAGTTTGATATTCTTGCATTGTAATGTGCATTAGTGCTAGAATCCATTGAAAGTTACTTCCATGGTAACAACCACAGTTTATTTGAATGTGCTAAATTACCAACAAGCTCTAAATCACAAATTTGATATCTGGTTTTGCAGGAAAGGGGGTCTACTGCTGAACAACGTACTGGGCATTGGTGGTGCCTGTCTCATGGGCTTCACCAAAATCGCACATTCATACGAGGTGCTGTTCCTCGGCCGATTCCTTATTGGGGTCAACTGTGGTGAGTTAGCAACATTTGGATGCATGTCCATTTTTTGGGGAAAAGGCATGAGCATAAGGTCAGAGTGTGTATCTATTGCCTTGAGTCCAGGAGACAATACAATTAAAGATGTGTAAATTACTTTCATTTTTATTTTAGGTATATTATCAGGATAAATTATGGAAATTTATTAAAATTACCATGACTTTTTAGCAATTTTAAGTTTTTCATGCCTGAAACTGTGTTATTTATTGACCACTGAAACATAAGAGTCTAATGGAAGTGCTTTAAAGTGGTTTATTATTTGTATTTCTATTCTTGCATTTCCTTGTCATTTGGATTTAAAATATTTATTACAGTTAAAGTTTTGACAGTAACTATACCAGCAAAAAATATTCTGAATAGTTTTTCTAGTAGTTGAATTTAAAATTTTAAATGGTATTAATTCCAAATGGACTTCCTCTACCACTTCCATCATACAAGTAATTATTTGTCCAACCTCTCCATCACTATAGATGCAATTCACTATTTTCTGCTCTTGCAAACACCAAAAAGCTCCAGCAAATTTTATTATGACCCCATCATCTTATTTTGGTTTCACCTGGCATTTGCTCAGTTAAAATCTGTTGACTCTTCAAATTTTGTTCAAAGTGGTGTTCCTTCACCAAAATTTAGGTCAATTTGGTTATTGTTTTGCACTGGTATTTTTTCTTTTGCTAATATAAGGCTCTCCATTCAAATTCAGGCCTTAACACATCCCTTGTGCCCATGTACATCAGTGAGATAGCTCCGCTGAACCTCAGGGGTGGCCTGGGCACGGTCAACCAGCTGGCGGTCACAGTAGGGCTCCTCATCTCCCAAGTGCTTGGCATCGAACAGATCCTGGGGACGGACGACGGTTGGCCAGTCCTCCTTGGTGAGTGACCACCACACATTCTAAGGGAGTATTCACCATACATTAAGTTATCACCATGATCAGTTACTTATATCATAATAGAAATTTGTAATAAATTCTACATTTTTTACCAGTGTTTGAGCCAAATTTTCTCAAGCCAAGATGAAGTACATAATTCAGTACTTTTGAATCTGAGGTTGGAGATGGAACTAATCTTTATACTTAAATAACACCCCCCCAAACACCATTCCCAGTCATTATGAGTGGTGCAGTCATGATCGCCCATTTCTAACCAACTGCCTATGCAATTATTCTATGGACTATTTTATTCTGATTTTGCAATAGCTGATTGAAACAGGTTTTCCCTAGTAATATAGCAAGGAAAAATTCAGTATTAATGACAAGAACTTTGTAATTTTTTGTCTTTTGAGGACTCTTTATAAATAACTACCAGTACTCTTACCATCAGTGCCACAGGTGAAAACTGCGGCTCCCACCAATTATAAGTTGCACAAGTCACCTTGAATCATGTAATGACCTCAGCTATCACAGTCCTGAAAACATTTGCTCATAGTAATAATAATAATAATTTTTATTCTATCTTTCTCAAACACATATACACAGGTCTGGCGATCTGTCCCGCAATCCTACAGCTCATTCTGCTGCCGGTGTGTCCTGAGTCACCTAGGTACCTGCTCATTACTAAACAATGGGAAGAGGAAGCTAGACGAGGTGAGATTTGGCAAAATGGTCCATGCACCCATTTCCAAATGCATTTTCAATATGATACACATTGGCAAAATAACAAAGCAGGTTTATAAACTCTAATTCATCAGGAGACTTTTCACAAGGAGTTTCACTGCTGCAGTTTTCATGTTTATTCCTTTTGATTTCCTTTTAACCAGGTTAATTGATTCATAGGGATTATCAAGTTAGAATGTTTATGGCTTTCACTTTCTCATTTGACCCATGCTACTCTACCTTGGCTATTTTTTGTTTAAGTTCAAGTTCTGTGTGATAAATTATTTTCCTATGCTCCAGGGGGCAGTAAATAATCAATTGGAAAGCAACCAGTGCTCCCTGTTCCCCTTGTTGATTTGTTTACATGTAGGGTCAAGAATTTATGGTTACTAAAATTTATATATGTCATCATTTATCAAACTAATTTCAGAATAAAACAGAAAATGGCAGCTAGTTTTGTTGTATAAAAAAACAGTTTCAGCCCGAAATATATCATTTCTTAGAGGCATTTCAATGGCCACTAGCATTTGAATGGGGAGAGATGAGGAGTGGGATGAGATATGGGGGGAGATTGAAAAGAGAAATGGTAACTCACAGGTTTTGACTTCTTGCTGGAGAATCCATTATTGATTGACTCCAACAGAACAAGCTGGTAAGCAGTGCAATTTAAATGTAACTGTGTCAAGAGTTATAAAATTTTCAGATTTTGCTTAATTTTAAATAAAAAAACTATTACTACTGTTGGTATCAAATTGCATAAGGTGGTTTTTTTCAAGAAACTGTAACAGTAACTTTAACGGAGTCACCCGCTATGTGTGCATTATAATGCAACAATTACAGAGAGTAAAAATCACTTTTTTAATCTCTGAAATTGTTGCATAAGGTGGGTTTTGGATGGCACATACTTAACAATCATTCATTTCTTTGCCTCTCCAAACAAAACACAAACTGATATCCAGCAATAAAATAAACCATTCTGCATACTTCCTTCCTCCCTTCATTCCATTAGCAAGTCTATTCCTACCCATTCTCCACTAGCCTAATGTTCTCCCCTCTATTATAGTCTTCAATATTCCATTTCCAAACTAATTGCACTGTATCCATCTTTCCTGCCTCCTTTTGATTTCTCCCAACAGTTCCCTCTCCTCTCCCACCATACCCAGCATGTCCTCATTAGTTTTCCTTTATTGCCTATTATCTTGCTTCAAAAAACATGTAAAAGAAACTGTTCAAAATATATTTTTGTCATATAATAATAAATGTGCAGATTTAACATCATTTGCACATTGTGAAAAATTCATACACCAATTTATAGTGCTGAAATTAATGTCCCCTTTTTCTATCTCACTCTATCCCACAGCGCTTCGTCGTCTGAGAGCATCCAATCAGGTGGAGGAAGATATAGAGGAAATGAGGGCAGAGGAGCGGGCTCAACAGGCAGAGGCCACCATCTCCATGACGGAGCTCATCTGTTCACCCACCCTCCGCTCACCCCTCATCATCGGTGTGGTCATGCAGCTATCCCAGCAGCTCTCGGGAATCAATGCAGTGAGTGGTAGATAGTTCACCCATGGCATGGTGATGCCACTTTGAAAAATTTAGAAGAACCTTGAATTCATGTGGCCGGAAAATGATATCAAGTTGAAATAATTTTCTGGATTAGTTACTATATAAATTACTGCAGGGAAAATCTGAAATTAAATTCTCTCAACCTGAGAATTGGCAAAATTCAGCCATTTTGAATTCATGAAATTTTTTGGAAGGGTGAGTGGAATGAGTGATTAAAATGAAGATATTACTAAATAATAGGGAGACCACTAAGAATGAGGCCAGGAAGCCTAGAATTTATGTCCACCATTTTTAATTGTCTACTGGTATCTCCTTCTCAGTTACTGTGAATAATCAACACTCTACTATATCCTTATTTGGGAACCTGTTCATAAGAATGCAACAACTTGAGTCTAATTGTTTGATAACTCTGAAACCATTCATATTGGGCTCTTATGCCTTGAAAAATTCGGTAATTAAGGTTTTCTAAATTATTACTAAATCATGAGAAAAGATTCCCAATTGGTGTCAGTTGAGTATTTGGGTGTACATATATATGATCATATGATAATTATGGTAGTAGTTTGCTCATTTAAAAAGGACCTAAGGGATATTTATCTTATCTTACTCCTTTATGTGCGTGTGTGAAATGATCTCCTGTGCAGGGTGCCAACTACAAAAATTCCACTGTGGGCATTACAAATAATTCATCGTCCATGGCTACCAAATATTGACCATAAAAACTACTTTGTCTTGGAAAAAAATCTATAGTATTTCTGCGGCAGTGAATGCCGTTTTGTTTAGTTTTTCTATCCTGCTCTTCACTGTAGAGTATATGGACTGCTGGTTGTATTTTTGTGTAAAGAAATTGAGTGAAAACAAGTATGTATTTCCAATGGTCAATGTAACCAAACTACTTTATTTATTGATATGAACACAGTAAACAAGAAAAAGTGCAGTACAATACACTTCCATAAATTTAAAGGATAAGTAATTGTTAAATAATTCTACAAATATAACATGTATAAAATTGTGCAACTAACAATCCTTTTCTCTTGTATTGTACAGATAAAAAGGTTCCTTAGGATACACAGTTACTCATATTATTTACTGTATTTGATGGCATATAAGACACACCCTCATTTCAGTATGGCACACACAAGAAAAAAAGGTTTAACAGTCTGTGCCAAAGTGCAACACCCCAACAACTTAAATTCTAGTTAATTTTAGTTCTTATGTTTCATAAAAGCCAAATAAATGGCACAATCATTGATGTAATTATTACTATTAGCTTGATTTGAATTGTGCAGTTTTATCTCTTGCATCCTATTGCCATATTTATTAGGATATTTTTTTTAAAGACAATAATAACTCCACTTGGTGTAGAGCACATGCCGTTTTGTTATGAACAGTTGTGGTCAAGTATGGTCTATTTCATTTGATATCTTGCTTGCACCTCTTTTGGTATCACAGCAGTGTGCAACATGTTATTCACATCACAATAGTGATGAACATAATAATAACTCCAACTAAAACATTCTTCAATTGAATAATCAATATTATAGGTAGTACTAACCATCAAGGGTAAAAATAACATTCACTATTGTATGTAAACTAATGGGAATTTGACCCTTCACATATAAAATAAGAGATGATTTTGTAAACCATAATTTAGAAAAAAATAGATCTTATATGTTGTCAAATATGGCATATTCCCCCTGGGTTTGTGAGAAGTATTTTTGGGTTATTTTTACATTCACTCTAACCTCCTCCTTTGTTATTTTGCACATACATATGTAAGGTCATCCCTCCATTCAAATACTCTTCTCATCATGCATTTTTTATGAAATTTTAGCTGTGGAATGAAAAAGTTCATAGGAAATTGACTCTTTTAGGCTTTAGAGAAAATAGCAGGATGAGATAAAATGAGACTTTTAACATTCAAGACCCATGTGTGACACTGATATTGATTTCTGTTTCTTTCTAGGTATTATACTATTCAACGGGTCTATTTATCAGTTCGGGGTTGACAGAAGAGAGTGCCAAATTTGCAACGATAGGGATAGGAGCAATAATGGTTGGCATGACCCTTGTTTCCATTCCTTTAATGGATCGAACTGGGCGGAGAACACTTCATCTTTATGGCCTCGGCGGCATGTTCATCTTCTCCATCTTCGTCACTATATCCTTCCTCATAAAGGTTTGTGGGAATGAAATTTCCAAAGCATCTACAGTAGGTATACATATATGTAAACTCTACATGTGATTTTATACCAAAACCACATGCAAGTACCATGCTCTCATGGTTGCATAGTGTTTATTTGTGTGTGTGTGTGTGCCAACTAGTCTCAGTTCGGTGTCAAATTTGTCAGTCCACAGGTTAAATAACACTAAAAATAACACAAAATAAGTTGACTCCAGGAAAAAAATATATTATATATATAGATATATATATATATAATATTATATATATATATATATTATATATATATATATTATATATATATATATATATATATATATATATATATATATATATATATATATATTATATATATATATATATATATATATAAATAATATATATATTATATATATATATATATTATTTATATATATATATATATATATATGAAAGAAGTTGAAATAAATAAGTCCATTAGGTTAGATTTTAGTTTGGTGGAATTTGAATGGCTTTGGGATCTAAAGGTGAGTCTTAGCTTTGATGTTTTGCTATGGAGTACATGAACCGCATCCTCTAGCAATGAGAGAATGGTTGGTTAGGTTGTGGTGAGGAGATAGTGAGAATATGACTTGGGGACTCTTGAAGTCTTGTCAGAACTATGAGATGCAGGAATGATTCATCCAAAAATTAAGAATAAACCTAATGGAATCCTGGTTTCTAAAATGAGACATTTATTTTAATTAATGAATGCATTACAGAATTTTTTGTAGAGAGGACTGATCATCAACTAATCTAAGCATCTATATAAACTAGAGTTTTGTGAAGAGAGCTTCAGAAACATTAGCAGCAGAAGTACAATTTGAATGGGCAGTGATAGACATGAAAGTAGAATAGTGTTGTCCATTATCTCCAGTATTATTTAACATAAAGACACATAACCAAGGAAATCTTGACATGAGTAACATTGAAAATTTTGGCAAAAAAAATGATGAAAGGATTACCACAGGAAAAGAATCATGCTCAAAGAGTAGGGATTAATGGCAAGTACTCAGAGTTAAGACATAAAGGAAGGATTAACGAAGGCTTAAATATTCAGCATGTTGCTGTATATTTCAAAACCTAGTCTTTGGGGAAAGAACTGGAGTGTGCATTAAATACTTCTGAGAAATGTTTATATGGAGGTGAATGAAGGAAATAAGTTGTGGAGATAGGAAGACTACATACTGTCTTTACCATTCCTCCTTAACTAAAAGAAGGCAGTAAATGGATTGATGAGATATTGTGAAGTATATGAATGTTGAATGCTGTGATGGGGGGTAGAATGTTGGGTATGGGTAGGAGTGTAATAGGTTTAATATCATGGAAAAGGGAAGAAAGAATAAGAACTGTAATAGGAAGTAGCATATGTCATAAGATGTGTAAATTACAGCTGAAGTTGATGTAATACCTTTGACTCCTGGTTGCACACTGATAACACACCTGAGCTTTCATTAAAGGAAAATGAACACATTTCAGTCATCTTGGAAAGGAGTGAGATTTTGATTTTTAGTGACTCAAAATATGCAAAAATAATTAACAGCTGAAAGTTAATTTTTTAATGTGTATTATATAATTTTAAGACAAATACTCTGATTAAATTTGCTGTTAAAAATCCAATTTTTCACCCCATTCAAATAAAAGTCCAAAAGAATTAATTGTAGAATGTACAAAAAGTAGTCTTTTCTCATCATGTACCTCCAATAATCATCTTTCTTCCTGTATATAGCTCATTTCTAAATGACCTTCTAAACCTCTCCAACTTAACTATTTGCCCATTGCTGCTTATTTGATGATATTTTTCATTTAACTAATATTTTTCCCACAGAGATATCCACATAAGGTTATTTAAGCAGTTAGTCATCTCTGTCTGTAGGCAGAAATTTGTTGTATGCATACTCCAGAAATATTTTAAAATAATTGGGGTACTATTGTTAGTATTAAACTTGTGATTTTTTTCAAGTTGAGGGGAAGGCATGGTTCTCCCTATTTTCATTATCATTTCTCAGGTGCTTTCATTCTTAAAGATAAATTTACCAGTTCATCAGTTCAGTGACTTTCATAATTATGTATTTTTTCATTGCTTTACACTTATCATGAAACTATTCAGTCCTTCAACTAAAGCCTCTATATTTATTCCACACCCTAATAAGGGCTAACCCCACAGTTTATTGCTTTGAAATCAAGTTTATCATAGAGTTCCAGCAGAATAATTGATAGTCTAAAGCTATGGAAAGTCAATGGAAAAAAAAGTGAATTTGAATATAAAAGGCTCTGTTAATATTCATTTAAATTGCAATTCTAATTTTCTTATGACTGCATATACCATCAAATGTGGTGGCAGAAACAATTAAATTGCATAATTAAAAACTGAAATTGCAAAATACAATATTAAGTCTGGAAGTAAATAATTAAAGTCTGGTGTTTGAATACCCTCTACCATTAAATATAAGTAACCTTGATCATTTTCTTTATCAAGATGCAACAATAGGTGATATGAAAATTCATACACACATACCTTATGCCTTGGAAGATATAAAAGACCCATCTAATCAAAGGCAATTCTATTCCTGCCAAAAAATATTTATCATATATCTGACCTTAACTATGGTTTACTATAGTGCCTTTATCACTTTGCTGTTGTAGCTACTTAAATCGTATGCAGTTTAAATTAATTTTGAATGTTGTCCAATAAGCATATATTCTATAATATAAACTTAAGTGAAAAATCTTTCTTTCCAAGTCAAGGTTTTGTATTTACCTAGTTTACATTTGTAAATATGTATATCATAAAGTTAGAAATTTGAGTATTTAAAAACCTATCTTCATGAATGAGATACAACAATTAATTGGTGTACAATAAACTTTTCATTCTTCATTTTACCTTTACTTAAAAAATCAGGAAAGCTGTCTATATATTGCTTAACTCTTAGTAGATGTCTCAATCAGTTATTTATATGGCCTGATTTAAGTTGTAACATATTTTGAACATAAAATAGTAACTATATCATGGCATCTAGAGCCAGTGTCAGCACTTTCACTGCTTCTATGAATGATATACATGCTTTCATAATGATGCACCAAGCCTATTTCAATTCACCAGCTTACTTCTTAAGATTCCAATTAGTATTAATATTTGATGGTGATGTTCTTTATTGAACCTTTTGAAAAGTCAATTCAATGGTGTATATTTATTTTGATAATTCTTGGAAATCAGAATCATAAGAATTAATGTTTTAATAAAACAAAGGATCTCTTTCCTGCATTTCCATTCCCAGATGCTGGTAAGTTCTTAGTTAATTGATTCATGTATGGCAATTATATTCTAATGTCCTGAAGATGAAGACTCATAAGTTGTAAATTAATCAATTTAGGTACTTAAGTTCTTTAATTTGTTCTCTCTTAAATCTCAGGTATTGTTTCATGATACAGCCTTAGATCTTAAAGTTACCTTAAGCACTAAAGTGGCTGGTGAATACTTGATCGACCTTCTCTGTAAACAAAATGGGAAAGAACTATTTCTGTGGGGATACTTTTCTAGTCTTTCCCATTTTTTGTACATTACAAATATAGTGATAGGCGATGCTATTCTTGCTTTTCATGTCAAAAAAATTATCACAGGTTCTATATACCTGTTCTGGCAATTCAACGTAATGGTGAAGACATTCCTATCCCAATAACATATTTCAGAATTCCCCAGCTCAACATGTTTCATCCAGATGAATGCTCGAGCACTGTGTGGGTGACTTTCAAGGATTCACTGTGATGAAATATGTTAAGCAACTACAGAGTGTGTATTTATGATGTTCCTGCATGATTTTCATTGTTTTTTTTGCAAACACCTTGCAGTTGTCAGCCTGTACCATGTAAATATGGCCTGTTATTTCTACGTTATTTCGCATGAGATATTGTGTTAGATGGGTTCATCATATACAGTTGTACAATAGCTGACCAATGGTTTTGCTTGGCTTCCACCATCACTGCTTCTTTATTCCCCAACCATTTATTTCTCTCCACTTACCACACAGACAACTTTCCTAATATTGTCCGGAGGAGATGACACGATAGCACTCCCAAGCCAACACGCCAAATAGCACTTGTTTCACCCAAAGCATATTTAAATGCCTTATCATTCTTTAGTTTCTGTACATAGCTTTTTGCCACTTTTTTAATGCATCTGATGTTTATTAATGTGCTGACAGTCACACTTGCAGATGAAAGGCTCAGTAGATTAACTGTTTGTGTAATGCTCTAATAGGGACCTTTCAGAACATCTTTGCATGGTGTTCTTGACTATCCTGAGTTTAATCCTCCATTCATGCGCTTTTTTTCTATTGTCTAGAGACAGTCAAGGTATTAAGCCTCATTTTATATTTTATCTGTTCCAGGTAACCCTTGTTTTGCATTTGGTTGATAATGGTGAGAATTTTCTAGCATATTACATATGTTCAAACATTTGAAAAACACTCTGGTGACATTTTCAATTAGAGATTCTTATTGAGAAAAAATTTCCAGTGAGAGTTTTTCAAGGAATGTCCTGTCATTCAACTGATATGCATGTATTTTTGGTGTAGTTGATAATTAACCTATCACAACTGGTCATTATCATTCAATTCATGTGCTGTTTACATTTTCAAAAAAAAAAGTGAAAGATCTCACCATCCTTTGAAACCTTCCATTCTTTTCCTTAATTTTATTCCTAGGTTATTTTCAACCCAAAGTTTCACATAGCTTGAAGATAGACAAGGGTTTCCTAGACAATTCTGTTAATGTTAGTCTCCTGATTGTTTTTGCTGAATGTATGTTAATTCATGTAGTGCCATTCTTAGTGCCCCCCACCCCCATTCCCATCCTCTCTCTCCTCCGGCGCTCTTGGGAAAGTCTAGAGCAGGCCACTTACGCCTGATCAGGAGTTTTTTGGCTATGTGCAGGAGATGATCGACTGGATGTCGTACCTGTCAGTGGTGTCCACTCTAAGTTTTGTGGTGTTCTTCGCTGTTGGGCCTGGTTCCATTCCATGGATGATCACGGCTGAGCTGTTCTCTCAGGGTCCACGTCCAGCAGCCATGTCAATAGCAGTCCTTGTGAACTGGATTGCCAACTTTGTTGTTGGCATAGGCTTCCCCAGCATGAAGGTAAGCATCCTCTGCCGATAGCAAAATCTCTCCCCCCCTCACTTTTTGCTCTTCTCCTCCCTCTCTATGTACTAAGTTCCATGAAATGTAACAATGAGGAACTGTTTAAATGAAGCATTAAAACAAGTCAGCCCTAATGAAGCCTGAATCATCATCAGTTATTCACTAATAAACCAAAGGTCAAGGAGTGCATCTTTGTCAGGGTAATCAAATATAAGCCCACATGCAGGGTCCGCCCCAAAAATAAATTGAATATGTTTTTCTTACCATGGTGGATGGCTGGAGTGGGTTAATTTGTGGTAGGATAGGTGGTGGTAGGTCTTGAGGAAGCAATGTGATACATGTATGTTGTCTGAGAGCCATTATAGTCTGCAGATTGTGGCTAGGTCCCTTTTCAAGGGTCACACCACGAATTCACGTTCCATGGAAAAATTCACTCAGAAAAGTCAGATGCGGAGACCATGACCTTGGTTAAGGATGCTTGCAGAAATGATGGAATGTCCCAAGAACTGATTTTCCTGTGGTACAAGATGTCCCGCGAGAGTAGAGAGGAGGTTGACCATGAAAAATTCCATGAATTCAGGAAACACATTTTGATTCGCTAAAATATTTGGTTTTACTCTTGTGGAGAGCAATTCTGCCATTTGTAAAAGTGTTTTACTGGTGTTACTATTGAATATACACCAATTTCTGTCCCATCATATGCAAGAAGCAGACCAAGGATGATTGCTCTGCCATTTAAAATCCCTATTTGACATACCTACATAATTTTTCTCCTTGAATAAGTGTCATTCAATCCATTCATAATTGTCCTTTATATGATGATTGTGAACATAAAATCCAATTAAATGAAGTAAAATTTTTATATCTTAATCATGTGAATCTTTTAAATTTTCAGACCGCGTTGGATAACTACACCTTCCTTCCATTCAGTGTGTTCCTTGCTATTTTCTGGATTTTTACCTATAAAAAAGTCCCTGAAACTAAAAACAAAACTTTTGAAGAGATATCTGCACTCTTCAGGCAAGGGAATGGCAGGTATGTGCAACAAATACTTGTTTAGTGAATTACTATTGTCTTATGGATTAATAGATGATTGATATGCATAAGAGAGGTGAAATGTTTCAATTGGTGACCAATGTTTCTTTCTTGAATTATGATTAGTTTCCTTGGTTTTGGTGTAGGAAAACATGAAGAAGTGTTACTGATCTTTTCTAGGACATATGAACAATCATTACACACCAGTTAAACTTTCTGTTAAGAAACCCTTACTCAATAATAAAGGAATACTAACATACTTTTCTTCTCACTGCTCTTCAGTCATATAAAAGTTTGACATTATAGAAGCTGCTCATCTATGTTATTAAACCTCAGAACCATCTAGGCTTTATCCAAGTTTGGCCAGTGTTGAAGTTGTTGGTGTACTTAATGCATGTTATCACGGAATTTATTCAGAAGTTGGATGTGATTGTGTTTCGATTCAATGATGTGACACGTTGTTTACTATGATTGCTGTATTGATGTTGAGTTGCTTTACTGCATTTTATACATATCTTGTCAGCTAAAGACATTGCTGCCTTTATCATCTTCACCTACTGAAGAAAATGTACATATGTGAATATGTTCATGTTATAACCTCTTGGATGGTAAAATTGCTCATGAACTGTATAATGGTAATAATGTTTAACATATCCTTTAAAATTTAATGTGATTGCTTTTCAGTATTCATTGCATGATTCACTTGTAGCTACTCTTTAAATAGGTGGACAGCCTATAAATCCACTTGACATGTGTAACTTATTTGTATTTTCTTTCTCACTAATTCTCTATACCGATATTTTTATTAAACTTACAATCTATTTAAATGAATGACATTGGATTGAAAGTTCAGCTACTTGGAATTCCTAAATTCAACTTTTGACTTTTAAAACAATGATTACTGAACTCCTTCGGAAGTACTTCAAAAGGGAGTAACAGGTGAATCTTACAATATACACTTTAATTCATGAAAAGTTAGAAGGCTGCAAAGCACTTACTAAAGTGATGTACATATGTTTCAGCTGCATGACCATCTCTTTAATTCAAAATATTTCTCCTTTTAAAAAAACTTAAGGCATTTGAAAGCAGAGAAGCTGAAGATCCCTTTTGCCATTTGAACTGTACATAGTTCTATTTTCCTTTCTATTTTATGACTTCATCTACATTATTTCTTCTGGTTTCATGTTCTGTGAAATATCAGAATAAAACCAATGAGTTTATCACCATTTTAACCGTTTTTTACATCATTTATTTTTGTTTCATATTTATACATTTGATGTTTATTGTGGACAGATGATGCCACTATAATGCACATTTGGGGGAGAGAGTCCACATGGACATAAGCATGTTCAATATTTTATACATTTTTAAGCATTTTATACAATACTATAGAATATCAATAATCAGAAATGTGGCTTAGTGGAAAAGAGCTTAGTTTGTTGTACATTGTATAAACTACTTCAGAAAAACCAATCCTATCCACAATGGCAGAGCTCTGAATAAAAATTAAATACTTAAACTAGCTATGATTACAACCCAAATATCTTTCAAATTAAATTTTTTTTTATTCTTAAAATTTACTTTTATTTTGAGTGTTTTGACCATTATAAATTGTATTTCAGCATGGGAAATCAAAATCATTGAATGCAATCTATTTTTGCTGAATGGCTACCATGCACTTAGGTCCTTGTCCTTCCTCAATCATGGTAGGTGTACCCTATCATAGGTTACCCATCGTGACCAAATATTCCATTCACATCACATTCTCATCAGCTGTCATGATGAAAAATTATCCAATGGCTAGTAAAATTATTATCTGGGAAAAGGTGCCGTAGGAAAAATTTGACATAGATCATTGGAGATTATCCAGGAATTCATAATGTTCATCTTTTTTGCAAAAATGCTTAAAACTCTTTAATTTCATTTTTCAGCCTTTGTGGTGTATGCTGTAAGACAATTCTTAGGGTGAATAAGAAAAAAGTTTATTCGTATTGTACAGTGTAGGCAACCTTGGGCACTTTTCATGCCTTATAAGTGATCCGTTTAAATAATTTCAAGCTTAAGATTGTGGCTGCATCTATTCCCTACAATAAAGACATGATGAGAGACCTGTGTTTTGTGCTTAGATAATTACAGTTTGAGTCTGGTATGCAAATTATTTTCATATTTATAATCTCTTGCATACTGATTGATTTCATGATAATGCAGCTCCATCCACAAACAGAAGTAAAAATACCATTATCCAATTTATCTTTTTGCATTTTCATCAAAATAATGCATAGCTGGATATTGAATGCCATGAGTTTTGAGGTGCTCCAACCCATCTCATATGATTGAGCTCTACTTAACCCTAGAATGGGAACGCTAAGTGAAAAAACACCCCAGACCAGTTTAAATCTCATGGAAAAATGAAACGGCTTACGTTTACGACCCCCTTCTTGGTCAATTTTCCCGCACCCTTCCAACTTTAAGCCAAAACTATTTAGCTCCCTTGATTTTTGATCAAAAGATGAAAAAAATGAGCCCTCATGGAAACCTCCAAGTCATACTGGGCCCAAGATATGGACCCTTGAAAATTGAGGGTGTTTTTTCACCCTGCGATCCCCGAATAGGTAAAAAATAGTGTTGCCGTTCTAGGGCTAATCTTAATGATTATTTCCATTAGAATTATGGCTGTCAATCAAATGTTTTTGAATTTCCATCTCGTGTATCTCTTTGCATTTTTCTTTAGAAATGTTGGTATTTATTTTTTAATATTATGGGAGAAATGGAAGAACGTATTTCAGAATACATTTGGTAATTTTCAAAGGATTTCTACTATTGCATGACAGCACCGAATTAAAATCTTTCATACAAAATTGCAGTGTTTATGAATGTGATATGTGGCTTGCTAATATTTTATATTTTTGGGATTTTTTCAAAGAATTAACTATGCTCCTGTATTGAGATTATATTGTTATAAGATGACTTTTCCTCATGACTTTATCTTCTACACTTGATTCATTATGGTATCCATTAAAACTACAATACTCCTAATTTAGATAAACTCTTAAATACCCCAAGGAGAGCTAAACTAGATTTGGCAGGCCACTGGTCAGTGTCAGGCCATTCTTTGCAAATAGCATTGGGGTATGTTTGCAGGGAAAAGGGTCCTTGTTTTTGGATCTTGACGATCACAGTTCTATTGGAATAGTTTCTCATATTGTATGAAGCAGTAAAATTTTGTAATTTTACCTCCTCGTTTCTCTTAAGCAGAGTGTTCAGGTAATGAACCACCACTAGCCAATGCTTTTTCATGGCATCAATAGCCATTTAGTAAATCCAAATGTGATATGATGTATTTTAGAAATAGACTTGTGGTAAAAAGTTCTGCAGTTTCTGGGCCCAAATTTAATTCCCGTTAACAAATCATACCTTATGTCTCATCGTATTGGCTGAAAGATTGAAAACTTATGATTAATTATTTGACCTTCCCTCACTCCAATATTAAGAGTTTGCAGATAAGAAGAAAATTTTGTTAGTTATTCTAAATAAATGTAGATATATATGGTTTATAAGCCCCATACTGTTATTTTGTTCCCCTTACTTGGCTCAAGAGAATGATCAGTCTGAAAAATTGATATTGTAGTGTGCTTTAGGAAGCCACAATGGAATTACACAACCTCTCTGCAGTTTCATCCAAGGAATTGTTGTGGGTTTGTGTATAGTATTTACTGTATAATGAGTCCAACTATTATTATTCACAATGTCCTATCTTTAGGAACTATCTAATATATAATCCTTCATTTCTGGGCAAGAAAGATATTTTCCTCAGTGGTATTCTTCTCAGAGATGTGTCAGTGTTCTCAGGCTCAATTTTATTATTTTAATCAGCAGCAGTGCAATGAGTTTCTTATATTACTTTGCAGTGTACTACTGAGTTTTTAGCTATTGCCACGTTCTTTTAGGCATTATCAGTGATAGAAAAAAAATGTTGTGCTTTAAAAGCCAAAGAGACTTATGTTAAATCATATTTTGCTCATGAAATATGTGGACTCCTCTTCTCCCTAACTCTGTGTTATTGAAAACAGTTCTATATATCTACTTTACTTTAATGATGAAGAAAAAGGGCAGCAATGTAAGTTGACATAAAAAGAAAACTATTTGCTTAATATATTGCGTTAATTTTGGTTATGTTTGTGTGTGCGTGTAATGTTCAAAAGTATGTGATTGCTGTAATATTGAATGAGTTATTTTTATGATGCTTTCTCTCACCATGGAAACTCAGAGGAAGCCTTCGGGACAGTAGATTGTATGGGTAAGTAGTTGTCTAAAAATTTCAAGCATGAGAGATATATGTTGCTGTTCACAGTTTTTGAGGATGACTATGAACATGGCTAATGAGCATGTTATGGATCTGTAACGACATGCATATTTCAGCATTTGCAAGAATAATGTTTCATGTTCATTTACTGTTTTTTTGTATGTAGTTGGTATGTATAACATATCTGCTTTTTACTTCTTGCACATTTTTTGCTCTCTTTATACTTGATATATAACTTCAAAGAAGTAATTTTATTCTTTTTCTCTTGAATGAGATCCACCCACTACTTTTTTACTCTAGCAAGTAGGTACCTAATTCATTAAAATGCATTTTTCATCAGTAGAAAATCACTCATTTAAAACAAAACTTTCTCTAGGACCTTTTAGATTTTACAGACTTGGATTTAATGAACGAACATGCAATTTAAGCCTAGACTGGTCTGAGGAAACTAATGATTTATAAAATTTGTTTAATATAATTTACAGTGTGACAGAATTTCCTGATGGAAGTTATATATGATCAAAATATTTGTTTAAATATATGTATTCAAACATTTAATTGAATATCTTTCATTGTTTTTATTAAAAATTGTTATATTATGATCTTTAAAAAGTTGGTTAGCAGATCCTGATTAATTAGTATTACTCATTACATAATAATATTTGACTGAGAGCTAATATAGTCACATATTTTGATATTTCAGAATGAAATAAAATATTAATAAGCTAAATGTTAAAACAAATGTCATGTTACATACTTGCTTCTAAATCCTTAGAATTGCACCAGCTTATGCACTGGCTTTCATTGGGCAACAGTATCCATTAATTAAGTTATAGAATTTTTTAATTACACATGAGAGTCTTGACTCAGTGACTCAGTTTTTAACAGTGATTAATATTGCTTATTTTTATCATGAAGCATATTAAATGAATATATTTATAATAGTTGCATAATTTCTTCATTTTTATCCAAACAATAACAATAGATACATACATCCTTCCAGTGAGTAATACATTTCAATTAAAAAATGGAAGTTTTTGCCCAAGTGTAAGTTATTATGTAAAATATCCTGACTGATTAATTTATAATTATGAAACAATTTTAGCAAAGCACTATACTGAGGATATTTAATATTCCATGTAAAACATAACATATAAAGGACTTTGTAGGTACTTAACTGTTAATAGTCGCAAAGGTGTTTGCTCTAAATATTAAAAATTTCCCATGAGAATATTTTGGATCAAATAAAATGTACATTACTATCATTACTATCAATGTATCATACTATCATTACTATCATGCACATCACTATAGATAGAATAATTATAAAATTTTCTTCTTGTGACTTGTGGTTCAATACCTACTTAATAAAGAACTCTAATTTTGAGCATGGTACCAGTTCAGCAAAAACTACTCTTTGTTACTAATTCCATTTTGGTCATAAATGTGATAAGTTGTCATTCATAAAAATATCAATGATTTAGTAGTGATCACCACTGATGATGCGAAAAATCATAGGTTTATGTTATTCTGAAGTATGGGATGGACAAGAAAAACAATTAGATACTTCACTAATAATATTCTGTTTATTTCGCCTACCATATTCAGCTTTACAAATAATTATACATAAGAATCCATTGCAAAGTCCAAAACAACATTTTTTCTTGAATTGAGCAGCTACCATTTTTTCAACATTTAATGAGGCAATATCATCCAACATAATAAAAGTATGATTCTATTTCAGGGCTTTTCCACTTGCTAACTTTCAGAAATGTAATAATTCAAACAATACACATCATACAACAACATACTCTGAGCTATAAACATGGTTTTCCATTAAGATTCAAAACTTACCAAGATGTTTGCTCATTGGGTTAACAGAATTCGAGTTAATGGAATTCAACTATCAATCAGTCTAGGTTAAATTAATTTGGCACTTTTTAAATAATTTTCATCAGCCATCCTCCACAGTTCATAATTATTCATATACTCTATAGTCCTGTTCATAATAAAAGCATGTTCAGGATAATACATAAAATGCATATATCTCTATCATATTTATAAACTATGGACACTATATGATTTAAATCTAAATATCCCTTTTTAGCAACTGCCTTATCCAAAATCAGGTTTCCTCAGTCATTTGTAATATCAGTCTATGCATTAACACTTGGAGTACGGATCTCACTGATTTCACACTGAGTACGACATGGGTCCCAAAGATCTCAGACTTTAAAAATTGATTCCTTAAAACAATATTTACAATAAAAGTAAGAAATGAATGTTTGGTGAATAAGTATTATAATATATGCAAAAGGTGTAAAAATTATTTGTATTCCAAAAATTAAATATTTAATTTACTCAGACCCTCAGAGCTATGCAGTTTGGGGATTCCTATAATTTGAATTGAGATATACTTTTGTTGTAGATGGTTAACTCCAAATATTAAAGTATTAATATACCTGAAGTGTCAATTATTAAAAAAATATATGAAATAATTATATCAAAAATGTATTTCTAATGTAAATCTCAGCCTCTCCAAGAAGATATTATCTCCCCTAACATAAAAAATAAACTATATTCGTATATCCAGTAAACTGCTTACTGTTGGTCAGATTATCCCAAGTCGACTTCATAATGTTACTACAAACCAAGGGTTTTTGTGTTAGTGACGATGATTAGGGTGAGCAACTACATCTTGCTTATGGTACAAGCTGGCAAGAATAGAAAACAACAACAAGAACACATGATAGAGAGTGTGAGTATATTATTAGCTTTGGTTATTTATAAATTAAAATTCTTCATTCAATATATATTCCATTGAATATTCCTTAAAGGCATAAAAACAACTTATGATGTAAACATTTACTCTGTAGTACAAAAGCTATTTCTTCTCCTATAATGATTTGCCTCAATCTGAATGGTATCAGTCTCAAAAACGGCACACATCTTGAATGAACAACTCACATTTGAGAACTCTGAACAAATAATTAGTAACAAAAAAGTTTTTCTCGCCTGGTACTGAACACCAAGAGATAAATTCATTTTAGAATAATGCATAGACATGTAGTAGGTGCCTAACTACAAGAGGCATTGTTATCTCATTTACTCTTTGAGGAAAATGCCTTTTTATCTGGTATTAATTGAATCATTCTAAGAAATATAAGAATGCTACTTAAATAAAATAGTCATACAAAATTATTTCCAGATTAGTCCTCTTAGGTTACCATACAATTTGCTGATGGTGTTTTCTGTTTTTATCCGTCAATTTTAGGCAATTTTATTCATGAATAGAAATTTTTATTTATTTGATGACTTGAGTGACAAACATGTTTGTATTAATGTTTACTAAAAATGTGCATAGAATATGTATATTAAAGTTAAAAGTGGAATGATCATTTTTCCTGAAATTAAATCATTGTGAATTAAATACCATATTTTCTCATAAATATGTCATCATCATTTTCAAACAATTATGCTTAGTTATATTTCAAATATCAGTTGCTCTAGGGTTTATTTTTTAGTAAGTAACAAACTAAATCCATTTTTTCCAAATTTAGTTTGTGTAGCTTACAGGAATCATCAAATGCCAGCAACTTTGTTTGAAGTAATCAGACAATTTGAATTTGAGCATCTAACTAGAATCATGATGTAGATTAATTCATTCAGGAAAATTAACAGATTTTGACAGACATGAAGGGAATTTCAGGCAGGAATGTAATTGTAGTTCATTTGATAAATTCTAAACATATCCCAGTTCTTTCTCACTCTTACCATTTAGTACATACATGTATTGTTCCCTTGAAAGATAATTGTAATTTCAATACCTTTTCATTCATACTTTTTACACACATTAGGATTGAGACAAAGTAATTGCTACAGCTCCAGGATTAGATGCGAGTGGCGGATCACATAAAGAAAGGGTTCTCTGAATTTGCACGGCTCAGCAGGAAGCCCTGATGGTGCTTAAAAAGGACCAAACAGCACATCGGAGGAAATAGCAGCATGGCAAATGATATGACGGCTCTTGAAGCTGAGAGGGGGCGAGTGAGCCTTAAAGGCCTTGGGCAGTCGGCCTTTAATGGAAGTGTGTTCGATTTCAGGATAGAGGAGAGTGCAGCCGTGAGCAAAGAGACCATCAGTGGAAACGAAGAGACCCCTCTCAATCCATCCAACAGCATCAAAGTTTCCATGAGCCATGAGCCAAAGCCTGAGAAGTAGATGTGTGCGTTTTTTGTTTGTTTGGTTCACGATGGCAGAAGAATGTGTTAATGCTGTTTTAGCACTAAATATGCATATTTTAAAACTAATTATCAAGCACATTTTACATGCCTAGCCCAGAATTTCCTTTAAGTACCAACAGATTAAAATATATATTGCCAAATATTAAAAAAATAGTTTTCTATCATAAAATTTTGAGCTAGGCATTTTTGATGACAAATGTGTATATTTGTGCTGTGACAGTGGACATATTTTTTTGATTGAAGTTAGAATGATTGATATTCAAAGTATGTGATATGCAAATCATCTAGGCGTGTGTCCTTTTCCAAAAAACTCAGTTATATTTGGTTGAACAGTAGCTCAAGAGTTATTTGAAGACTGTACCTTTGTATGTGTATTAATTTTAATTTGGCCTCTCTATTCTGTTTGGTATGTAAAGGTCTTTAGTTTTTCAATCCATCACTGAAATTGCCTAAGGTTTTTAAGTTGAACAGAGTCCCATGCAATCACTTATATATATGCATTATATTTTGATCATCTTCAAGTTAGCTTGGAATATTTTAATATATGAGTTTTGACAGGGCAAGGAGGACATATTGAAGAACTGTCAGAACTGCACTAATAATCACACCACAGACAACATACATACTCGTAGATTAGTTAGAGATAGATGCTCCTGAGAATGTCTCCCAGAATTGATGACCCTTATATTAAGGGGTATAATTCAAAAAGTAACTAAGGATACCCAATCATTTGACCAAATTTGGCATGGAATACAGATCTGTACACAATATTTGGTCAAAACTAAATTATTTAATGGACTTGAATCTGACCAGGCTGATACTCGTCTTCATTAATGTACAGAAACTTTCACAAAAGAATCATCTCTCACTTTTCCTGTTTAACTCTCATATCATGTAACTCGTGTATTTCTGCAGAGGTAGTTGGTTTAGTACTGTTGCTCTCACCTTTTGCACCCACCAGGCATGGCACCATCATACGTTTTATTTCCCCCTCCCACTCTCTCTTTCTCTCTTAGGGTTCCCAACCCTCCCCCTCTCTTCTCTCTTCATTCTCATCAAGGACATTGTCGTCTTCAACTCCTCCCCCAAGCCCTCTCCTCACCATCTGACCAACCCACCCCCCTTGTCCCATTCGTTCCCATCTCTCCCACTCATTCTATGTCAGGCCTCCTCCTCCTTTATGTTTTCTGTTTGCATAGCTTACCCAAACCAGGTGTTGCCAACTCTTTCTTCCAGGAGCATGTTAAACTGTGTGAATGCGTTAGAGCAACGCATGCCAGCAGATCAGGCAGCCTTAATGATGGAGGATAAGCCACCGACTGAAACATGTAAGCACCCCATTAATATCGCTGCTCTTCCGAACTGTCTCATCTATCTCTCTCTCTCTCTCACTCACTCACTTGCTCAAATTCTCTCTCTCTCACTAATTGAGCGTGCTCACCCTCTCCAACCCCATCCCCCCCAAAACACACACATGCACACACATCTGGAGAGCAAAATTAAAAGAGTGAGTGTGCCCAATTCCCCTCCCCCCCACAATAGCTGCTCTATCACCTCCCCCCTGCCCTTTCCATCTCCTTCCCCCCCCCCTGAACCCTGTCACTAACACACACACACAATATGTTTACATATTTTATTCTACATATGTGTGTGTGTGTGTTGTTTTACATGCGTGTCGCTTCACACATGTTATCTTGATGTTTATCAAATCACATGTATTGCTGTTTCATGCATGTGATGTTAAATACACATGTTGTTGTTCACACGTGTTGTTCCACATGTGTGTTTTTGCCCTTGTGTCCCCCATTAGGGTTTCAGGAAAGAGGAACCGAAGGAGGTGGGAAGGGTAGACTTAGAGAAAAAAAATGAAGCACCCACCATCCCACACTATTCCTCCTGATGAACTCATCCGTCAACACCACTAATCGTTCCCCATGAGTTTCTATATTTTTCCTTTGTTTTATAACCTCATAAATGAAATTAATATATATAAGATAATATATTAGGTAATAGTATATAATGACACATTGCTTTAATACACTTTAATACAGTAGTGTTACATGGAAGATCGATCAATTTATTTGCATACTATATTCTGTTTGCACCTATTGATTGGATCAGGCCAAAATTTAAGTTGTGAATTGTTGTATTTTGCTGCATGCTTAGTTTTATGACTTGTATTTTGCCTGTTGCATGGCCCAGTGATGACTGGCTTAATTTCATTACTTTTGACTTGTTACATTCTAACGTAAGCACTCTTGAGCACATATTATATTATGGAATGTTTAAAACCTGTTCAGCATGTATTGTTACTTTTCATGGTAATAGGCACATTCCTATTACATATCATATGCAGTTGTACCAGAAAATTTTTCATATGTAATCATCTATGTTGCACAAGTGTAGCATCCTTGTGTTGAGATTTGATTTTCACTTTTTCAAATTTCTATGAAACATTTGTTATCACAAATATCTACTTCAATTTATAATTTTTTTAAATGACTGCTCAATGAATGATTATTGACTTATCATTTATATCTGAGAATTAATTAAAATCATTGTGATAACAAAATGATGAACTTTTTAATTTTTAACGCATTTCTGTAACAGTATTTATTTATATTTTTTAAAGAATGTATACTTGATTTGGTGTGGTGTGCTTTTGGACCATTTTTGTAATCCTTTTTTGGTTGAATATATAAATACCTTAAACATCTCTCAGGTTCTTATATATGTGTGATTATTATTTATCTTTCCTTTGATTTTTCATACACATGGACAGATTTCAATTTTTGTTAGCTTAACCATCTTTGCAATTCAACCCATTGTAACTTTAACAATGCTTTCCATCAGTTTCCTAGGTTTTAATGTGTGTCATTTATGTATATATTTTTTGTACTATCTTAGCATCATGTTTATATGCTATGAGGCAGTGATGACACAAGAGTAGTCAAAGAGTTAGTGAAACTCCTACAAACAAAAAATGCTTTCACTCATCACTTCACACTTTTCATGGCTGTGGGATGAATTAAATCATTCCATTTTCATGCAGTTCACCTCAATTATTCACCAAACACTAGACTAATTAATTATTGCTCACTATTCAGCCCTCTCCTTCATGTTTATTTTCATAATAAAATCAAGTCGATAATTTATAGTGAAAGATATATTGTGTGCTTATATGGAAAACACTTTACCAAAGTGGCAGTAGACACTTGGAGTGGTGTAGAATGGGCAATTGACAAATACAAACAAAGAGAAAACTTATTGTGGCTACTTCCGTCTCTGACCAATGAGTTTTTGGGCAATAACCCCGTACGTCATTCTCCATAAATATCTGTGCCTTTTATAGAATCTGTACTGCTGTATTTATCTGTGGCCATATTGGTTAAGTATTTCTCATATGTATGTACATACACACACCTATATATTATGTATATAAGACCTTATTACACCATTTTTATGAAAGCATTAGCACCACCAACAAACCTTTGAAGAATATATCCTTGCTAGTCAATATTCATTGACATAGATTGTTGTCTTAGCAAATTTTGTCATCAGTGCACAAGCTTTTTTTAAGCCTCATAGATTCATAGATGTTACTCACAGTGAGGTTTTTATAATTTATTTTTATTCAAGAGTATGATTAAACCTAAAGAGTTCTCCCTTGTTGTTTCATCGAAATAATAGTGGCCAATTGGGACTTTTTTCTGATGGGCCCACATTTTCAATTATGCTTTCAGTTTTGCATAATTAATGTGCTTGTCTAGGAACTGTCCATCAGTTTTGGGTTGTATTTCATTTCAAGTCAGCTCATTTAATCAAAATATTTGGCAAATAATCTGGTAGGAAGTGCAATTTAAAGAGCAGCTGACCTTGTCATAAATGAGGTGTTTTTTATTGAGTCATCATATTGTTATTTTGGAATGAGAGAGGACAAAGTATTTTAGCCTATTCTAGTAATGAATTTTTGCAGTAATTACTGATGATGTTGCTAGTTACATTTGTAGCACATGTTGGTCACCAAAGAATATCCAATGCTATGTATTTGTTTGCTTATTCTAATGCATTTCTATCCAATCTTAACATACCCAGCCTACAAATAAAAAAAACATCATTTTCCACTGACTAATAAGCAGTTTTGATTAGATAATGGTGTCTATGAAAAATGCATAAATATTTTCTTTTCGCTAAATCAAACTAGTGCTTCCCTTACATTTTTAGCTATTTTCAGTGGTTCTCATTAAAAACTAAGGCTCCTTCAGATTTCCGTCCTGATTCTGGTCATGTAATGGTTGAATGGGGTTGATTATACTCAATAATGTTCACATTGCATTCATTTCCCAGTGTACCCCCATTGCAGTTTCCATTAGTCAGCCATATTCTCCACCACACCACCCTTGTACTCGGTTTTAATAATTACTAGGTCCTGGAACAAAACCATAATATAAATGACTTATCTGTGGCTGACCTTTAATAATACACTTAAAGGTTAATTTTTTTTTCACCCATTGGACCATACAAATTGAGAGTGGAATAACTAATTCAGTTAATGAAGCCACAAAATTTCAGCCAGAATATTTAAAATGATTTGATGCATAATTATGTTTGATTCTCACCAAATGTCCTGTCCTTTTTCATATTTAAAATGCCTAAAATAATCAAAGTTCACCAATATCATTTTCTTTTGCCCACTTGACTCCAACATCATCTGACATTATTTTTTTCATTGCTTACTAAATGATTTCTTTGCTCTCAACTACTGTGGAGTTTGTTTTCACACAAACTCCACAGACATATGCTAATATACCCAAATTTATTTATTTTATGCTAACTTATTTAAGAATAATCTTGAAGATGGATCACTTTCACTGTTGTGGCATTAGTTCAGTTTTGATAAAATTTTAACCGATTTTTCTTTCATTTAATGGTGAAAATAACAGTGTTTAATGTAATTATTAATTATTTATGTACATTCATATGGTTTTAATGAATTTTTTGTTCTATCTGCCAACTTGAAGAATTTGGTGCTTTCTCTACACATGTGTGTGAACTCTTCATGCATGCTCACTCAGTCAGGCATTATGCTGTCAATGCTTTATTGATGGCTTTATCTTTTGGTATTTAGGACTTAACGCCATTTTGACGACTCAGGTACAACAAAACGAGTATTAAAAGGGGTGAAATTGCTTTTTACTTCATAGTCAAATAATGTCAGTAAATATTGCAACCATTGCATTTTTCCACCATATTTCCAAATTTTCTCCTATTTAGGGCAGTTAAGATACTTGCATTTACTTATTTCCATGCAGCATGCAGATATAAACTAAGGAAATATAAATTATTATCCCTGTAAATTAGGCCTTTTTTTCTAATTTGTCAATAATTCTGCAGGTATTTCTTAATGCTATCTAGTTTTGATTTACTAAGATCAAAGATAAAAATGAAATTATAAAAATTATTTGGAATTAAAAAGCTGGTAAGTGTTAAATAAATGTTATGTGCATAATTGAAGGCAGGCAGAAGTTTTGAGGAAAGAAATAGAAGAACTCCCTAAATACTTAGAATTAAATGTTGTTAGGAACATCCAAAAGCTACTTTAAAATTAATTAGAATGTCTTTATTGATTAATTGACAAGAAGAGAATAGTCTCTTTAATGCCTCTATATCTTCACCAGTGTACTTATTTCTTTGATCTTCAATTTAATGTAGCAATACTTATCTTTTTTATTCTTAGGTATTTCATAGGTTATAAATGCAAATGTGATTCCTCTCTCACCTGCATCATTGATATCAAGCAGTTGTAAATTTGACTTTTATTGTTTATATTCCAAGTTTTCACTCCAAATAAAGGGAACAGGCCCTAAAATTTGTCTTCAAAATATTTCTTTTAAAAAACTTTTTCAATGCATTAAAAATCTGATATAGTTCCTTTTGTGACTAGTTCAAAGCATTAATAAACTTGATGGCATGATTGCTAGAAGGCTCTCATTGAAGTTTTTGTTAGTCCACAGGGTGGAGAGTTCATCATCACATTCCCACACGCAGTTGATTCAGAGCATCAGCATAACAAACTCATCCTTTAAGATGTCGGTTATGATTTGCAAAGATTTTTCCATAGCCCTAGATGATGTATAAAGATAGTTGATTACTCTTCATATTTTCATTGATTTGAGACTGATATATTGCTTTTCTTTAATTGAAAATATGCTCACCCTCTTTGAAAACATACTCTCTCTCTTTAAATGTCAGTGTTTAAAATTAATTTCCATCAAGAAAATATTGACTAGAATTAGGAAAAAGGTGATGCATTCAATTTTGAAATAGGATGTCTTATTATGTTGACATAAAGCATCAAACTCAAGTGTACATCCACTCAAGTTTATGACAAGAATTGACTAATTCTCATCACCAGCTAACTGCTGGCAGAAAGACAGTGGCTTGGTTAATTTTCCTCAGTGACAGCCATAATAAGCCATAAGTATAACCTCAATAGCATTGGCT
Source organism: Hetaerina titia (assembly GCA_037158775.1). NCBI lineage: Eukaryota > Metazoa > Arthropoda > Insecta > Odonata > Calopterygidae > Hetaerina > Hetaerina titia. Next base: position 67,846,899 of record CM073771.1, read on the forward strand.
GAAATTTTTGGTGAGAGTTTATGCTAAACATTTAACATTTACTGTGGCAATGATTTGATAGGGCAAGAAATTTTACAAATCAACTGATGTTAGTGGATAAGGTGCAAAACTATTTGAAAAATGTAGAGGTCTCAAATTCCTCACCTTTGCAGCAGGGATTAGAATCTTTCAATAAGGTAAAATACCTTCTCTCCTTCAATTGACATCAAAATATAATATAGCACATATGGCTTAAAAATTGATAGTCATTGCATTTTGGCCCATCCTAAAGCACAATATCTCTCTATTAATAATCCATAGGCTGCTGTAACGCTAGTTGTCCACAAGGAATGCTCTTCTACTCAATAAAATGTTAAAACCTACTCAAGAAAAGAAAAGATTCAGCTACTTTTCTGCATTACCTTGGATTCAATAGCCAGAGAATTTCCAATTTCTTCTTCAGACTCCTCATTATGATCAGCCTCAAGGCTTAACCCCTTTAGAAAAGTGCCTATTGTTACAGTTTGGTATTCCAAACTAATTGGTCTATGAGGTGACGTGAGCACCCATGAATTAATAAAGGCTTAGAACTCAATATTGGTTCATTGCAGTTTTGTTTTGTTACTTGTGATAATTTTCCTTTAATTGAGTTTAGAGGATTTTAAAAACTTCATAAGTTCAATTTTGAGTGAGAACTCTTATGGGAAATATTGGGTCAAATTACATGTCTGCTTCAGGTTGGCAATTTTACTCTTGAAACTTCGGGAGAACCCATTCTAAATGTTGTTGTAACTCATAAAGAGACAAAAGGTAGACTTTCGGGAGAGACAAGGCCCTATCCTCATTAATTTTCTCTGCAGCATTGGTGTCCTTGGTTTGTCATACCAAAAATCTGTTGTGTCTTGATTAGTTGCAGGATAATTAGCTAAATAGTTTCTTTGAAAGAATCTTTTAGATAACTTCTCCTTTCTTTCTCCTTTCATAGATGCCATCCTGAGAAGGGGTGTAGGTATTTTGTTTCAAATATTTCATAGTGTATTGAGTATAAAGCTAGTGTGGTTGAATGCTAGTAAGTTCATATAACTACAGCAAGTTTTATGATCATTGGTAAATACTATGAATTTGAGGGGAAATATGATGAGATCAATACTTCTGACTACCCAACACTGATGGACACCTGAAAATCCTAGAAAAAGTCAGTTTGAATATAAGTGTTTTGCAAGACCTATGCATTTTTATGTACACATGCTACAATTGCTCATTATACACCCATTGTACAGCTATTTACAATAGTTTTCACTAACAAGTGTACTTTCACAAAATTTTGACCCTATATTAATTATTTTATATGGTATATCTCACAAAATAATGTTGTGGTCACATTTGCAGGGTATTACTCCCAGTAAACGTATAAATTACATTCATGGAATAACTCTCTCATCCAACTACACACTATTACATGAGGTGACAATGTGAACAAAATCTACTTGCTGAGAAAGGTATGCTCTGGAGGATTATGTATATATGTTTATCCATCCACTGCACTCTACATGTTCTTCCTGTCTGAAACAACACATTCCTGTGCACATGTGTACTCTTACACAGTCTACTTAGTAGGGACTATAAAATAGATGGATAGTGCCTACCTACATCCCTACATCAACCCTATAAGTGGCTAAAAATACATTAGGTTCCTACTATTCAAACACTCTAGCAAAAATAAATTTGCACCATGTTTATCTATCAGTCAATGTTTATCACTGCTAATTCTGCTATTCACCTTGTCTTCCGGGACTATTTATATAATATGTAATCACTGAAAGGCACTGTGATCAGTTGGTCTTTTTTCTTTTAACAGCTGTAAGATGAAGAAAACTCAGCGACCACCTCATTTTCCCTACAAAATATTCTGAATTTGATTCCGAACTGTTGATTTCATCGGTTCTGAAATAATTAACACATTTAATCCTTTTGGAATCCAAAAAATAAGGAATGGGCTATCCAAAGCAAGGTTATCCTCATTTTTGCATTTGAACTCCTCTTGAAATTATATAAACGTACTTCTAATTAGCTTTCCTTTGTTTAGAGCCTGATAAATATGAAAGTAGATCACTATGTTATCTGCATTAGTGGTATATTTTTGAATGAATTAATGAAGTGTATATTACCAAAATTTTATATGGTTTGACTGAACCAGCACCTAGAGCTTAAGGGGCAAGTCTGTCAGAACAGCGGACCATTTCTCAGACAGAAATTAATTTGGAATTCGTTATATTTTTCTCAGACAGACTTTTTGTTAATGAAACATTTTGTTTATGTTTATAGACGATATTTCATAGTCATTTAAATAACTAAACATCTTTTAATTTCATGAAATATTCTTTGATAATTTTTGTGGTGTATAAAGGTTCTGTGTCTTTCAACCATGGATAAATTTAGCCAAGTGATGTCAGAACCACCAAAGTTCACTTTTCACCGCCAGAGGTTTAGAATGTATTCTATTGAATGCACACATATTTTAGAGAAATTGGGATCGACTTATAGCTTTCAGAATGTGGTTTTCAGGAAGAAATTGACCTTTGTTTTCCCCCATGAATTCCAACTTGTTTTAACAATTTAAGAACTTCCAACATTTCTTCCAGAATGGTCCTATTACACTGCTGCCATAGCTTTACCATATACCGTTAAAATTGGATGTGATGCATACTGAGAAATTTATTTTCATTCAAAACTTTTGTGTAAATAAACTACTAGGATCATGTGGATCCAATTATAGCTTTAAGTATCATGACCCAGATCAGGACATGAAATGATTAGCACTTAGCCTCTGGATATTTTGGGATACCTCAACAAAAAGAGGAAGTAGCTTGAATGTTATTTGTAAGCCCATCCATGAAATGGAATGGTCAAGCGGTGCATTTAGTCATTTTATCACTTTTTTATCACTGAATTCAAGCCAATGTGAAAAAAATCACTGTGTCCTGTGATGATGAGTGGAGTAAGTTGATGGGTCAATAGATCAATGGTGTTTCACCTTTCACCCAATCTATGAAAGAGGTGACTAAAAATGCAACCACAGAAAGTAGATACTATCTGTGAATTTCATTAATTTCATCCAGATCAGAGAATTAGGCTCTTTTAACCATGTATCAATCCTATTAGGGGTCAGTCACAACTGATCTCAGAAGAGAGAATCACTTGGCTTGGCACTCCCTGTAGTGATATGGCCAATGAGCATCACCAGTGCTTTATGAGGTGCTGGGGTGCTCTCCAGTGCTTCATACTGGAACTACATATGTAACAGAATGTATGCTTTCACTATGGGTCTTTAGGCAGGAAAGCAATCAGTTGGCAGCACTACACTGTTAATTAATCTACAGTGTTTGTGCACTTTAAATTCCCCAGGATGCATCAATTCTTGACATAGGAATTTCCACTTGACAAAGCATATAAAAAGATAAAATTAATTTCATGATGAAAACATTCATATCATCAAATAAACACAGAGTCTTCATTGAGATGTAGCTAAATTTGGGAAGAATCCTCTCATGCTGATAATCATTGCTTGCATTGAAATTCCTTTATTTATACAAATATCATTCATCACAATTCATTTTACAAAAATAATGTTGCTAATATAAAATAATGCTTGTGAAAATTACCAGGTACTAACTCTGGAAATATTAATCTAATTAGTAAATAGGTTGATACTGTTAAAACTTGCATTCACTTTCTGTCTTACTTTCTTTACTTGAATTTACAATTTATTCATAGTTGTATCAATTTGCATCTGTAGCACTAATCTTTGGCTGGCTATCACTAATCTTTTGTTGAGCTAATCACAAGCCAAGCAAATTTTTGTCACATTAAAACCTTTTCAGAAGTGGTAAATGGCAGTTTTTAACCATTCAAAAAATCTTTTGCAGTTCCTGCCTACCAAAACACATAAATGAAAAACTCTACCTGGTTACCCATATATCCAAAGCATCATAAATCTGCATATATTTAAAAAAAAACCTGTTAATCAGTTTCAGTTTGTCTATATTCAAATTGTGTATCCTATATTAATGATGGGCTGGACATACTCAGTGTTCTTCAATCTGTGAGTAGGCTTGTCAAAGTTTAAGCTACATAGCACAGGAAATTCAAATGCACAAAGCAATAAAATTTGTACAAAAGGGGCTATACCTTCACGTACATCATTGCCCATTTAAAGCCTCCAGTCAGTAGTCCAATACTCTACCCCTGGACTACCACGACCCACATACACATACATGCACTTAACGTAAAAATTTTCATTCAAGTCCATTGTGTCAGCTTGTTAATAAATAATTATCTGGGATTAAATTATCTATTCCTTGTAGTTTCAATTTTGATGAATTTAACAACAGTCTTTAAAAAATATGCACCTAACATCAATTCATGATGAATTAACATCAATTTCTGCTATAATTTCTACCCTTGCTTTTGCAGATCATGCAGCAAAACAATAATATCCTACACAAGGTACCAATTTAATCTGTGAGGACAGCAGATATTATTTAAATTTCTTACAGATGTGTTGTTTTGAAAAACGATCCCTGTTTATTAATTATTGTATGTCAGAAGTAAAATTTGATGTGGTTACATATTATATGGATGGCCCCATTTCTTCCCTCTTCCTCCCACATGCAAGGAATAGTCCCCCTTCAATAGGCAGACCACTCTACTCTACAGTTTTTCTAGAATAGACAGTAGGTACATTTCTATGCCATCAGTGGATAAGGGTGGGTGGGCAGTGGGAATTAATTTAAGTGGGAAGCACACCTGTAAATATGTATGTACAGAAAATTATCACTTTTGATTTTTATTCCACTTTGCACCATTTGTGTACCTACTAACAACAGAATGGCATGCTATCAGAATTAATGCTGAGTGAGAATTAAGCAGAATTAATTGACTGTTATTTGTTTATATCCAGTGTCGACCCAGTTTGAAAGGAAGAAGTATAAAACCATTCGACGCCATCATTCTGCATATACAATTATTTCTTCAGGTATGCGACTGTGCATTTTCTTGTTTTAGTTGCATCAACATTATGCACTCAGCATGATTGCATCTTAAATGGTCCTAGACATCAATATCTTAATTCATTGGCACAGATGAATAATTTAAGGCAATACCTTAACGTTGTTGGAGTGAAAAAGTTTGACTCATCAGATTTGTTTTTATTACATGAGCAATTTAAAAAAATTGGTCTTCATGTGGACTTAAAGTCACCGCAAAGAGCACAGTGGCTCTTTGCTTAACCTCTACATAGTGATAGCACATCCTTAACTCTGCCCAGCACCTGAGCCACTTGACATCAGTCAAAAGACACCCCAAAGCACACACAGATCGACAATCCACTTGCAGATTCCTTTATGCACATGTGATTGGCAATCCCAACACCCTTTTGAGTGATGTTAAACCTACTCTACTAATGGAAAACACTTGGTGACTCCACACAGCAAAGAAAAATCAAATTTGATGAGAATGCATACATTTTGAGCTTAAATACTCGGTGGCATATGCACTTGAAATCCATCTGCAATATGACAGCAGAAACTGCACTCCACCTTTTGAGTATTAGTAATGGATTTCATGTATGAAAATGAAACATGATTCATAACATAGCACACAGGCCAACATCAATGAACCTCTTATTTGATGAAATGGAGGGTAGACCGATGCCAATGCTAGACATTTTGTACATAATGACAGCATTATAGCTACCCACAACTACATAATTCCACTATTTCTTATTATATTTTATAAAATATATTATTTACATCCATATGGGTTAAACAATGCATTTTGACAAGCACTGCTTAATGACACATTTACTGTCACCACTCAATTGAGAGATTGTTGAGATCTACATTCCTGTACCAACAATGAAATTTTAGGGAATTAAGTCGACCATAAATTTAGTACTGTTATTAATAGTGTGAAAAACATTTTTTTATCTCTTCAAAAAAATGTCTTAAAATATTAAGTGTACCATACAGCACCATTAGGCCATGTTCATTAATTATTTACCTAAAGTTTGGGACATTTGTTTTAGAATGTAGAAGTACCATGATATTTAATGATCACATCTTTGCTTGGGAAGGAGATTTAACTTCCATTGAAAGGGTAATTCATGCTGGAATAATCTCCATGACTGGAGAATCAACCCCAAGTGTTTTCCATCAATCACAAATGATTTTCTCACCATCACACATTCTCTCAACATTCAAGCATTTGTACGGAGCACCTACAACGACTGCCTCCCACCAACCATAGTCCTATCCCCTCCCAACGCTATGTTTTCATTTGCGTTTTTTTCATGCAACCCACTCTTACCAACTTGCACACGCACCACCAAGCGCCTCTTGACAATGGTCACCCAAGTGACAAAAAGGCGTCAACCTGGTTCCTCTTCTCTTGTCTCATCATTTCAGCTGCCTCCGAGCCCTCTTCACGAGAGCTCGGCCGAGCTCTCAGGCCCCCACCCCCGCCGCGCTTACAGAACAACAACAGCGCTGTCTGACACTGGGAAATTCTTCTTAACATCAGCAGCCTGTCCGCCGCACCCCTGTCGACCATTCCACCCCCTGTCCCACCTCCACCTCCCTCATTATACCACCCATCCCCCATCCCACACACCCCTCCTCCCCCTCGGCATAACGACGGGCCATTCCCTTCGCTCTCGGGCGTGGAGGGCCAGCTGATGGGCCTCATTTCGGAGCGAGGGAAGGCCTGCGTCCTCTACCTCACGCAAGGCCTCCTCTGGAGAAGGTCGACGGGCGGACCAGCTCGGTCCCAGATGGCGCCATCTCGGGGAACCCGTGCCTACTGGCAGCGACAGTGATAAACAACGACTGCTACGGGAACACTGCTGCCGCTGCTGCCTTGACAACGGCCTCTCTCTATGTCTCTGTCTCCACAACAGCATGTTGCGCAATGTCTCTCTCGCCACCCAACCGGCATCTCCCCCCTCTTCTTTCTTCTTGTGTGATTTCTTCCCCTGACCCTAACCATGTTTGTCCTCCTTCCTCATCAACTCTCCCATCCTTTCTCCCTCCCTCTACCCACCAAAGCAACCCATTCGAGAAAGAACAAATCAATGCCAACTCCTTGACTCACAGTCCAGTGATCTCTTTCTCTTGTCTTATCTTTCTCTCTCTCCCACTCATGTATACATACGCAAATGTGCATACACAAACATACAAAGTTACACACATACACACAATCATGCGTGAAAACGTGCATTCATACACATCAGCATGTAATGTATTCAACTGACCACCTCTCTTCCTCTCTCTCTCTCTCTCTCCTCTCTCTGGAGTTATTTTGTTGGCCCTCTCGTTCGGAGTGTGAGTCTCTTGGCCTGCCCCTGCCCTGTGAGAGCGGATCTTCATTCTCTGTGGAGAGCCTGTGCCCGTGCTTTTGCTAAGTGAACATGTGTACATTGGAGGGAGTGTGACTTTGACTGCTGCTGGTGCCTGTGGGATGAGCAATGCCACACAAGAGGACATACGGCTACTTCTTTTCTCCCTTCCCCTCGATTGATCGACGAGGCAAACAACTGGGGGAGGGGTGGGGAACCCCTCTCTGTGGTCACACCAAAGGGAAAGTAAAAATTTGCTAGGGGGGAAGGGGAGGGGAGAGAGGCGACCATTGTTTGGAGCCGAGAGATGACACAACGAAAGGCACAAGTGAGGGATGACCATCGAGCCTTTGAAGATACCTTCAAGTTAGTTCTTCATTGCTCTGAAAATTATTTCTTGCCGACACTTTAATTGCCGAGTGCTGGTGAAGCGAAAGGACGCAAAGGATACAGGAGACTGACTCTGCAGTTTTAACAAATTTAATGAAATTTTAACGAAGAAATCATTTTTTGCATTAATAATCAAGAGAAGTTTAGGCTGGAGAAATGATACATATAAACACAACACACATACACACACATAACACACACACGACAGACACATTAAATACAATTTATTTCTATCCTAATATAACCTGATGGTGTGACATCCAACTGATCCCATTCCTAATTTTTGGTTGAAGGAAATGAAGGTAAATAAGAGCAGTTGCCTGTCCAGGAAGATGCCTTGAGCAAAATCCTGTTCTCTTGCAGTTCATTGTGAAAAATGGGACACAGTCCACAAACATAAAAAGCAGTTGAAATGCATATAAATATTGTACACAACCTCATAGTATAAGTATAGTTATATATTATATTGGATTGAGCAGTTAGCTGTGTGGAAGACAGAGGTCGACTATTTATTATTTGCAAGGAAACTGCTTACTATGAAAACATCTCATCATTGCCAAGATTCATTGGGAGTCCATCAACTTTGTTATTTTTTTTTTGAGCTTGCTACAAAGAAAGAAAGCCCAAAAAGTACTGAGAAGATTTTCTTTTGTAAAATGTAGTCAGTCTATACAGTTACCCTTGCAACTTTGGAACTATCGCTTTTAGTAAAATGACACATTCAGCACATAACAAAAGAAGTCCTTATAATTACTATGAATAATGTTTTTTCTCTTTGTTATAATTCTTCTTTGAACATGGCATAGTGGGAAATAATTTTTCTCCATGCATAATGCCTTAATTTCTAACCACATAAGAATGGAGAAGAGCGAGATAGAACAAGTAATTTCAATACATTTCAAAAATAAAGTTCTCTCTCATGCAAGTTGGATACCTACATATAAAATATATAAATAATATATATATATATAAAATAAATATATATACATATACGTTCCCCGCGTTTCCAAGTATCTGTGAATTGCTCACTTACCTGTCTCTTTAGCCAATTGAATTTTAAGGTGGCATTCACCTTGATGAAGTGGGGACAGATATCTCCGAGGCCATTATTTCGCATCTGTTGGATTGTGAATAGCATTTACAATTTTTAACAAAGACTAAATACATATACAATGTGACAGCAACATCAAATCCCACAACTCATTTTTATCTTCATGACACTCATGTTGTTTCAAAATTACATCTTTTATTTCCTAAGCTGTCCAAATGTTTATGATAATTTGGTTTTCAATGTTATCACAATGAAGCCCAAGCAATGTGCTTCCTGTTTAGTTTCAAGATCAACTCCAAAAAATACTTTAGTTTCAAATTTGAAAGTGTTCCTCAATTTTAAGCTAAGTGCAGTTTATAACGGACCACGTTTCACAGTTGTTACAAAAAATGAGTGTAATCATGAATGCAGTGAAAGTAATTTTCTGAAAATGTTTTGTTTGAAAGTACTGTAAATGTTAAGTTCAGAATAATCTGCGCGACTAATTCTAATTATATACACTGCCAGGACTTCTAAATGTGATCAGAGTTATATCTATTAATAGAAATGCCGGACGGATGCAAGATATGTATGCCTCTGTAAATAACCTTTAGATGAATAGAGCCTTCTCTTATATAAGATTATGGAAAAACAAGGACGGAGGATGTGGTGGATTTTTCATTTTGTGTACATGTGAAACTGACGTCGTCACCAACGTTCAGGTGCTCAATTTTCAATAGTTGTCACCAAGAAGTTAACTTAGGTAGTCAAAAATCAAAAGTTAGAGAATATATATATACATATATATATGACATGGATTTGGGTGTGATTGCAGGGGAGATGGAGGGGGTAGGGGGTTGCAAAGAATGGTGGATGAATGAATGGATTGTGTTGCAATGTTGGCATGTTTTTTGGGTTAGGGCTGCCAGAGGTGGGACAGGGTTGAGGAGATATTTGGGAGTTTTTCAAAGGGGTTTTTCAGGAGGAGGTTGGAAGGGGTTAAAGGGGGAAAGGGGTGTGATAGGAGGCTCATGAGTGCGCAATTGTGTGGAGTGTACATGGAGGTGGTTGGGGGGGTGGGAGGGATGGGGAAGGAGGGACAGAGGGGATGGGGGAGGGGAGCACGCACAATTCTCTCCCTCTCCCCCTCCTCCCCCCCCTCTCACTCTCTCTCCGTCCATCTTGTCTCGTCTTCTTGTGCCCTCTCAAAAAAAAAAAAGGTATCTCCATTTTGTCTCGTGTGCGCGTCTCTCCTCCAGCCTGGAAGAGACTCCCGACTGTTTTGCCCGTGCACTTTCACCAGGTTGTCATCACCGTGGTGAGCGGGTGACTGGGGGTGGGGGGGAGGAAAGGAAAAAAAAGGCAGAGGATGACAAGAAAAGGGGGAAAGAAGAACAAGGAGGAAACCCTAGAGGGTAGTGTGTTTGGTGGTTAGTGGGGGATCACGTCATCATGTTGTACATGTCTTCCCCACTCTCTCCCATCGGCAAATGCCTGTGTGCACTTACTTGATGGCGTGCACTGTCGAGGAAGGGTGAATGTTGTTGTGTATGTGTGTCTGTTGGTTCACGCTGGTGCTGCAGTCCATCTCATGGCACCTCTGAGAGTTGCAGGGTTTAAACTGAATCAAGTGTTGGAGATCAAGAAGGGATGTAGGACAGGGTTGTTCACATGACAAAATGGATTGCAATGGAGGAGAAGGGGGGGGGGATAATATGTGTGCCCGTGAGTGTTATGAACGAGGGAGTGTGCCGAGTGAATGGTTTTAATTTTAAAACAGTTGGTTTTGGTGCTCCTCACTTTGAAGGGCATTGGATCTCATTGAGAAATAAAAATAAAAAAACATGAGCATCATGGGAAATGTTTGGACACATTTGAACTCAAGATGATGATGTTTTATAAAATGAAAACAATGGTATATAAAGTTATTGAAATTTGTTTTATTGTGGGTGAAGAATTTTGAAAGCGTGTAACTCAAAAAATGAATGGTTTGCTCATAACCGTACCGTTGTCATTAAGTTTGAGATATGTAAGAGAAGGAGGAGAAGTGTATCTGATACTGGGGGGAGTGTGCCACCGACTTTGCCTTCTTTACAAGTGCAAGTTGCTGTGAGGAGTTGTAATACATGATCAATTTATTTATTGATACTTCAAGTTTTTAGATACCAGATGTCACTGATCAAATTATAAGCCCATATATGGCCATCAAAAGCAAACAGGAGAAGCAAACAGTAGACTTTAGCCAGTTATGTATGCAAAATTGGAAGTGATCTGTTATTTATAAGGAGTCGAAACAGGAAAAATAAAATAGCTAGTTCATTTCACTTCAGCCATTGTCATGACTTGGACGGGGTCATGCTATCTGTGGGGTGAAAGCTGAAGTTAGCTATTAATGATTATGGCATTAAACAAGTATTAGTTGCATTTTGGAATCAGAGCTTAGATTAGGAAAAAATCAAGTTTAATCTAAAAGTTACCATCTTTCTTCTAACACTGACCTTGTGTAGCTGCTCTATGTATATTATATCTTTCTTAATTTGCTATGTAAAAATTTAAAAAATTATCACACCACTGTAGATTCCTGGAATTTGGAAAAAGAATTCTTAATATAATTGCATTTAATCATGTTGTAAAACTTTTACGAAGGTACCAGCATCTATTTAAGTCTTGCAATGGCTATATTAAATTGAAGTGACAGTGACATCTGGGTACCATGTGAGTGAATCTTCTCATAAAACAAATGCACGCCAGTACTGAAAATCACCTAGTGCTGATTAAAAAAGAAATGTTTGTAAATTGCTGTTGATAACCTTGAAGGAAGGAACAGAACTGCCCTATTTCAATTGTTGGGGTATTTTTTTTAAGTTAAAGAAGTTCTAACTCAAATATTACATCTCTTTGGAGTTAAAAATCATTTGCAACAATGAAAAATTTATTATTAGAAAACATTAAAATGAGAAAATAGGGGATTAATACTTCTGGAAATTCACCGAAAAACAGATCTGTTTATAAAATTGAAAATGAATTGTTTAAGGGAGGTGGAGAAAGAAAGATGGGGTTTCCTTCAATCTTTCCAACAGCTTCATGTAAATGGTAAAAGAAAAAAAAACTGGAGGAACTTGGAGTGACGAATGCTATTCTAAATGTAAATATCGTTAAACACTTGAAAATCGTATTCCTGACGAATGAACTGTATATTTGTGTTCATCGTTTTTTATTTCTGTGTATGTATGTATGCAAGCATTATAAGTAGTGCAATTTCTAGGCAAAAGATAAGTCCTGTTTGAAAATGTAGCGAGTGTGAGAGAATAAATTGGGGGAATATGAGTGCTCTTCCTCTGTTGGTGACTTTAAAAAAACTGAAAACTGAAAATTTGCCAAATTTCAACATTACACTACACAAGATAACACATACACCATTCAAGTACATACAGTGACACACACACATACACACACAAACATAACAAACAGATACATGATATATCAGCTAAATATGGATGTTAATCGAAGGAGACAAGATACACATAACATGGAAACGCACATCATATACACACATAATACATGCACACACAAAACAAGACAAAAAAACAAATTATTCAAAGACACTCGACAGTTGTGATCAAAGGAAAGATGCAGTTAAGGTAGTCATAAATCCTTTACATAACAAGGAGGACAGAGCTGTGGGAGTCTTCATGTTTTTATCCATGGAGACGTGCACATGCTCTCTTTCTCTCTCTTCAGAAATCAATTGCTTGTAAAGTGAATGCCTCATGAAGTCAAATGGCAAGCGAAGGAATATGTGTCACTATGAAAAAAAAGGTTTTACTGGACTTTAAGGAAGGTTTCTACCTGGCTGTTTTTTTGTGGGGAAAGTGTCACGACCGAGTAGCTGTCACAAAGTATTGCCAAAAAAGAATGATGAAGTGTGTATAAGTTCCATGAATGCAATAAAATTCTATCTCTATAAAAAATCAGCATCAAAACTTTATTTCTCTATTTAATCCAATACATTAAAAATCTGGCACCTTTCTTCCCATGATGGAAATATTATTTCCTATGGTGAACAGAGAAAATTAATGTTCACTGCATCATTGGAAAAGAGAAGTAAGCCACAACCAGGATCAGAAAAATCCATCCATTAAAATAAGATCCTGGAGTATAAAAATTAAACTTTCTTTGGTATATTCATCAATGTCAATGTACAATCATTTTGTAAAAGCAAACCTTGATTTAGGTTAGTCACTGACTAGTTTTGAGTGAGTTGTTACTCACTGCTAAACCCACATGCTCATGAAAGTTCAACTGCGGGTTCAAGGATGCTAATGGCTGCTTCACATCCCAAGGGATTTGGTATGCTTCCTTTCTTCCAAAAGATACAGCTCAAGTTCTTTTAGACTCCTCACCACATGTCCAGGGTCCACCTCAAAGCACTCACTCACTATTTTCTGATCCTTGCCGACGAGGACTGCATGCCATCCGGCACCCTTGGCCCCCACATAGTCGGAGGAAGGTGTATCACCTACATGACATGCCTCATGAGGCCCCAGTGTCCCTCCCAGTGCCCCTCCGGCCCTCCTGAGTGCCTCCTGGAATATCCTGGCATCTGGTTTGGCCACGCCTAACTCATAAGAAGCCACGGTAAATGCAAAGAAATCTCGAAGCCCCACTGATGCCAGGAGGCGGTCAAGGCGGGAGTCAAAGTTGGAGATGACTCCGAGGAGGAGACCTTCTCTTTGGAGGCTTGACAGGGTACCCACTGCCCCTTCTGCCACACTCCAGCATTCATCTGTTGAGTAAGCCTCAATCAGACGATCTGCCACAGATGCCAGCCTCGTCTCTGCTGATCGCCCCAGGCCTCGGATGTCGTCAATCCTCAGGGACGGAGCAGACAGGAATGTTTGCCTCACCAGAGTCGACCACCATGAGTGCCAGGGGAGCCCCGTGGCTGCTCCAAAGTTTGGATGTTCCTTGCAGAGGATTCGCCACTGCCTCATGAAACCATCAGCCAACTCAGAGGGCTCAGCATGGACTCCCATCTGCACTGCCACATTTGAGTACTGCTCACCAGGTGAGCGGCGAAAATTTAGCAAGGTGCCTGTGATGTCGAAGGTCACAAGTCGAAGCTGGCGAGCTGTGGCCGCAGGCAATGACTTTATGGACATGCTGCAGCAACTCCCACCTCTTTGACCATGAAATGGAGTAATAAATTAAGGAAAATTAGGAAAACTTGTCTCAGAGGGAAAGAGGTACATTTATGTATGAGGCCAAAGTTCCCTTAAGACACCCATTTCTTCTATATGATTGTACAACGAAATACCTGGAAATTTAAAAGAATTTCACCATGCTGACATTGATTATTCAATTTTTCTAAATAATAATTTATAGGGTACACTTTATACATCAATATTTAATTTAAATTAGACCCAAGACATGAAATGATCAAAATATTAGCACTATTATGATGATATTCTTTATTTCTCTCTGCAATTGTTGCATTGTAAAAGTATTTATAATTTTCAAATATTTAGAATTAGGCAAAATTTTGAATAACTGCATACCTACCAGCTATTTTTGCTTACCTAGGAGGGTCATATTACTTGATTGTTAGAATTAGAGTACCAAAATTACATCAACTTAGGGCAGACTAGAATAAAAAGTATCTTCAGCTCTCACCTACTGGAAGCTTCTAATCCACTGATGAACAACATTTAGAAATACCTGGGCTGTCTAATGCTTTGTATATGATTTTATCAATAAATCTGGCAACCATTCAGTTGACAAATGAAGTCACACCATAAAAAAAATAGTAAATATTAATACAAGGTATGTTCAAAAAGTAAGGCGACTTTTCATATTTCATTTGATACTGTCGATTTTTTTTGTTGTACTGGTACATTTGTTACAGTTTCAACAATTTTGCATATTTAGTTTGTTATTGACAGATACAAATGTTAGATGTGTTTTAATGTCCTCGGCGATTTTCTGCCATAAATAAAATCAATCAAAGAATTCGCATCAAATTTTGTGTAAAAAATTAAATGAAGTGCTCCATAACACATGAAATGTTGACAGTGGCAAACAATGAGTTTGCTCTGAGTAAAAAAAATGTTTATAAGTGGTACAAGCTCTTCCAAGATGGCTGAGAGAATGCTAATGACAAACTCTGGATGGCCCAGGACGTCAATGACAGGAGAAGCTGCTGAGGATGTTGGCACATCAGTTGGTTCGTGCCAAATAATTTTTTCAAATGTTTTGGGCATGATACGTGTATCAGTGAAGTTTGTTCTGAAACTGCTTAATTTTACCAGAAGAACCGTTGCATGAGCATCACTCAGGGCTGTTAAATGATGCCAATGATGATCCTGATTTGCTCAAAAGGATGATAACTGGAGACAAATCATGGGTACATGGTTATGAGATTGAAGCCAAAGCCCTATCGTCCCAATGGAAGAACCAGGAGAACCAAGACCAAAAAAAGCATCCCAAGTTCGATCAAATTTCAAGGTTTTGCTCACTGTTTTCTTCAATTACCATGGCATAGAGTATCAGGAGTTCTTGCCAAAAGGTCATATGGCCAATAAGGATTATTGCCTTGAGTTATGCGCCGTTTAAGAGAGACAATACGAAAAAACGTCCGGTATTGTGGAAAAACAATTCATCTCTTTTGCATCACGACAATGCACCTGCTCACTCATTGTTACTTATGAGAGATATTTTGGCCAAAAACAACACCACAATCATGCCTCAGCCACCGTATTCACTGGATTTGGCCCCCTGTAACTTCTTCCTGTTCCCAAAACTGCAGAGACCTATGAAAGGACTGAAATTTGCATATACTTAACTGAGGCTATAATAAAAAGTGCTTATCAGAATTGCTTTGGGGATTGGAAAAAGTGTTGGGACAAGTGTATTATATCTGGGGGGAGGTGGTGATTACTTTGAAGGAGACACTTTAAATATTGAAGAATAAATAAATATTTTTTCATAAAAATATGTCACTTTACTTATGAAGCACACCTTGTAGGTATTATATTTTGGATCCTTATGCATGAAAACCCAAATGAAAATAACAAAGGGCCCCTGAGAATATCTACAGCAAAGTCTTTCTATTTTGGAAAATCAAAAGCTACGGTAATGGAGAAGGGTTAAGTGTGAACATAAATCATGACAAATATTTTAAATTGCTAGTGTTTGACATATTTATGTATTTGAAATAACTTTGAAAATAAATATAAACTTTTTTATTTCCTTGATTTAGTAGGACCAAGAATGGATAATGAGAGATTTGATGGAGAGGAGCTGTTAATAAAGTAAGAGCTTTTTGGGGAAAAAATATATATATATATAGATGATGCGGAAGTACTCACGAGAGTAATATAACTTTTGGACGGCACAATAGAACACAGAATAAAACAGATAACACGTAAAAGGACACTCACACTGTAGATGATTTAAGCTTTCGGCCTACCCCGAGGCCTTCTTCAGGTCAGACTCCTGATATATATATAAACATAGTAATCAACCCGAAGGTCGGTTTAGTAGGTGATGGTAGAGCTCACCCATGTACCAAGCCCAACGGCGTGTGAATATTCACACATCAGGGTAGGGGGGCCAGTTCCTTTCCCTTTGCCGGTTATGGTTTCCCAGGAAGATCTGGTACCCGAAAAAGCAACTATCTTGGTTGGAGCTGCAGGTGCCCAAAGTGCCTTATTAGGGAATCGAACCCGGGACCCTCCGGTCAGTAGTCCAACGCTCTATCCACTAGACCACCGCGACCCGCATATATATATCTAGATATACACACACATATATCCCTCCTTAAGGGAGATCGGTGCAGTGGCTAATGTACTGGATTCCCACCGAGAGGGCCTGGGTTCGAATCATGGAGACATTTTTCACTGGTATTTCAGGTACTAAAAATCTACCGAACGCTCTAACAACTAAGCTGCCCCACTCCCTTTATGGGCAAACTTACAAAAAGATGTCCTCATCAACACCGTAAATTCAAAATGCTGTTTTATTCGCATTATATACCAACTTTCCTGAGGCCATTTTCTCCCCTCTCTCTCTCAGCCTGCTAGGTTTATTGCCTGCAAAAGTCTCACGCCAATTGATTGTCATCTGTTCCTCATTTGACTAAGATCAAATAGACACGCACAACCAAAAATGTGTGGCCCGTGGCTATAACTTCCCTCACAATCTGGCTAGTACCACTCAAGAATTTTTGAAAGCATGCTCTACCAGACTCCTTCATGTTTACATAAGTTATCAGCCCCATCGCTTTTATCTGAGGTAGCCCATGGCTACACCTCTTCGGCCCGTGGTTTAATGAAAATCGCATGCTATCTCTCTTCTCGGTATGGAAGTAATAATAATACCATAGTCTCTTCTCCGAAATGTAACAACAACATACTATTCTCCCGCGGAGATGAGATATCACTCATACTCGCATTAGATAGTAATGCAGGAAGTAGGCTAATGCCGACGCCGGGTTTCTCTCCACCCTTCCTTTCACATCCATCCCTAATGGCGCAAATGACCGTAGCTCTCGGTCGTCGCCTCAACAAAACTACTCCAAGAAAATTCGCTATTTCGTCCAATTAATTCGTTACCCGAGTTCACCACTAAATTTCTTAATTTTAATTTGCCATTTCACTGCGCTAGGAAGTCAGTACATTCCGTGGAAAAATCTATCTCCGATATCCAATTCCAACTCTTTACGAGTTGTAGGAGCCAACGAGATTCATCCTTATCATAAGAACTTTGTAAGTGCTACACATGGAAATTAACTTTAAAAGTTGCGATTTTTTTCTTGTTTGTGAACATATGATGCTTCTTACGCGCTCGCGAATTTTATGCGTCAAGGGACTCAAACACATTCTGTTAATTCAGTAGGTTCTAAAAGATTAAAACCAAGAAAAAGAAATGTTAAATAAAGAAAACATGTGAAATGTTTTCATTAAATCAAGACTGCAAATTTCTGAGCCAAAAATCGTGAATGATTGCAAACTATAACTGTAGACTCAGTAAAATCCAAAACAATATCTACTATGAGCTTACAAGGACTCCGTTTACTGCTAAAATTAGAAAACATTTTAGATTTCGTATTGCTTTATAGTACTTAATTGAATTTTAATATCTAACAGAAAAATCTCGGCACTGTTGGGGAAGTAGGAAAATAAAATTGAGGATCAGAACGACATTGGGGTCTTCTGGTAAGTGGTTACTTACCAGAAGGCTGGTAAATTAGTTACTCAGACATTTACCGTAATTTTACCGCGATAAATGGAAACGAGCTCCTGTGTTGATGAAAAAAACCTCTAGTAATGTCTTAAAATTTGACGCTACTTTATGGTAGCCTCTGAGTCTCTTCCTGACAGAGACAGGAAAAAGTCAGTTGAGACAGTTCCGAAAGAGATGCACTATCACTCTGGCACTTTTCTTGTCTCGAACGATCAGCAAATGTCGTCACTATGGGGGAAATCATTGTCCTCTTATCATCCATGAAGCTCAAAGAAACCGCAGGCTATCTCCCTTCACTGCATATGCAGTCTATACAATTGGGACAAATCTTTTCTTATCAAGACGTCACCCTAAGAGATTTTCTCAGACCACGCAACTAATTATCATGGTCCCAACAATCCAACCGAAGCTTGCACGCATATTCCCTTACTTGTGAGCCCAGGTTCGAAACCCAATAGCGACGTGGTTTTCTATTACACAATAGACAATTAATATGCATCGAAATAAGAATACCAAATTTCTGATCTAGTACACACTCTTGTCATGTAGAACGTTAACTATATGATCCGTTGCGATCCTTAGTCGACAGCAACCCAAGGGGCAGCACACGCTAGGCTAGCGTAGGAGTCTCGGGTTCGAGATCAGGCTCACCTTATATCACCTAGTGTGGAACTGTCCCCTTTGGCCGGATGGCCTACAATGCTTTCAATTACGTCCACAAGTTCAGCCGTGAAACAGCGATGCTTTATTCTTATTAACAACCAAAGCGGATCTCTTGTCTCATTTCCGCATCCTGTGATATGCCGACTTCGAAGGACGGTGTTAGCAAACACACCGTCTCAAGTAATTTTTTTTCATTAAAGCTTCGCCAACAGGAAATTCATGACACAATCATTGAGCATATTTCAAATAGTAGGCACCTAACGCCAAACCCTAGAATCGCATTGAAATGCCTTATCTGCAACCACCATTTCTGAGAAATATGGATTATGTTTAACAATAACTTCCGCCTAAATAAGTATCACAACCTAAACCACTGTAAAGAATTAACAATAACTTCATTACAAAGAACTTATTGGTTAACATGAGCTGTAATTAAAACTTAACGCGCGGCTCACCTTTTCAATATGCTATTTCCTTTTTGATGTATCGCCTTCCTTAACCCTTTGAGCTGTTTCAGTGTTTCGGTGAGCACTCGTCCTCTACGACCAGACATCTGAGCTTGCTAGCAATCGCAATTTTGAACCGCCGTGAAGTTTCTGCGTTCAGCTGCTCAAATATAAAGAATACCAACCTTTTCATTAGAATTATTAATGCATATATTTTTGTGCAAAATCAAATTACCGTAAGTTCTTAGAATTGAGTACGGTTCATAGCTCTTTTCCCCCATAAACTTGAAAAACCTCACTAACATTTTTTGATTTATCGTTAACTATGAATTGTTTTTGTACAATGATTTTTTGAACGGAAATAACTAAAAATATTGTTAAATCACCCGCTAAATAATGTCTGAATAAAATATGTTGTTTTAGTCGTTATAGAAGCAATGTAGTTGAAACCTACGTTAAATAATATAATACTTTTTATTTTTGAAAAATGGCACAACCATATTAAATGTCGTCTATATAAATATTACTTAATATTTCAACATTAGTTCTTAAATGTAAAGAAGATTGTCACAAAGGATTCATCCAATGAGTAAAGTGGGTGAGCAAGGAGCCAAGTACATTACCCTATTCTTGAAACTCTGGATATAGTCTGATTTCAACTGAGTAGGCAGATAGTTAAACAGTCGTATGTTCATATTATGTTATGCGTTGTAAGTTGATGACAATCAACAATAAGTAGTATTTAGATTTGATTTACCTCTTGTGGAGTAGTAATGGATGTTAGATCTTAATTGGTAAGTTTCAAGATTAAGTTTCACATTAATCAGAGCCTTAAAGACATATAAACTAATTACAATGATGATTCCATACCTAATAAAACAATACTTGCAGGAATCACGTGATAGTATATTAGCAAGAGAGTGAATAGCTCTCTTTTACAGTAGCAAAATTTGTTTAACTTGAGGGGAATGACCCAATAACTCAACACCATAATTCAGATGTCATTGAAAGAAGGCATGGTAAAGTGTTAAACGATATTCATTTGAAATGAGAAAGCTTAGCATGTATAACAGCATATGTAAAGCAGTTTAACATATAAACAGCTTTACGCAGTTTAGCGCCATGGGTCATATGTATGCAAGAATCCTTAGAGACATTTAGAGACTTTTTTTACATTATTTTGACAATCAAGGCGAAATGCGTTAAATTTCAAATGTCATTTAAACTATCATTATAAAAAAAGATTCTTGAGGTGTGGCTGCAATGGAAATCTCGCTGCGCTCTTTTTGAATCGTAGCAGCAACTTCACTCCGTAGCTTACCGTCGAAGAGTGAACGTAAACAAACATGGGTAGTGCAAGAAGTTCCAAAGTAGTTCGAAGAATTACTGTGACAATGTTCTATTTATTAATTCTTCTCTGTGGTTTCACGAAATTTGGCTATTCGGACAAAGTGCAGAGTCCCCGAAAATGGAGAGACCCGACCGTTGTTATTGCAATTCTTGCGAGGAACAAGGCTCACACACTCCCCTTTTTTCTTACGTCATTAGAAAACATGGACTATCCTAAAAGCCGAATATCACTGTGGTTAGTTTTTCGTTTACTTAAATTATACTTTGCTGTTTTAATGGTTGCTCTAGTTTAAGATGTTTAGGGTGTCCCTCCTCTCTTAGTTTATGATAGCTACTATTGGAAATTTGCTGGTTTTATTATTAAGGTTTACTATTCAGTAGGTACACATATGGAGCAAATGCTGTACTTTAGAATTGATCTCTGATGTCAGTGTTTGTTGATTTTTAATTTCAGGCTAAGGAGTGACCACAACGAAGATGGCACGTTAGATGTTTTAAAGAAATGGTTGAACGCAGTGCAATCTAGCTATCACTCGGCAAATGTGGTACTATCGACATCTGTTCCGAACCGTTTTCCAGATGAGAAAGGGCCTGCTCACTGGTCACATTCTCGATTTGACAATGTCATCCGTCTTCGAGAAGAAGCATTGGAGACTGCAAGGAAATTGTGGGCAGATTACCTCTGGGTGTGTACACTTTGTCCCTCACAGGAAAATGGTCATTGTTTTGTCACTTCAGCAGCATCCCGAGGTCTACACATGTATTAACATTATTTCATGGCCTTTATTTTTATACATGCCGGTGTTGTCATATCACACGATGTAAACAATGTAGATATATTGAAAATTACCCGGTTCACGTTGGTGTTAAACCTAACATTAAAAAAGTATGATGATGCCAAAATAAAAATAAAAATTATTGTATGTTTACCTTTTAGCTGAGTTCAATTTATGGCAGAAACATCGTCGTCATAATTCTATAAACATTTGCAACAAGTAATGTTCCTATGTTAGTGACTTATTGCCTCCCAATGCAGTATAAATATTTCCATTTTGCAATCTGAAGATTGTCACACTGTGGGCATCATCATGGACTCTTTCCTTCAATTTATATGTTAATATGTCTCAGGTTCCCATCCCTTTTCCTTAAAATAATTATTTGTTATAATTAAAAATGTGAATTTTTAACCATCAGAGCTTTTTCCCTTTCTCTCTCTCTTTCTCCGTGGTGTAATTTTATGAATTAGACTTTTTCGGTTTGTCTCTACTCGTGAGTTGGAGTCATATTGTAGTACAATCTAAATACAGCATATCACTCACCAACTGGTGTATCAAACAATGGACTCGCTTTCATCAATTAATTGCACAAGTAAATTCCATGTGTCACAGCAACACATAGTTTCACAGACATTCCAAAATTCATGTAAGTATTCCATATAATTAAAAGAGGGTGGAGTACTGGAAATTTGATATGATTAGAAAAATGTTTGTTATAATTTAACTCTTTATTGATACTAAATATTCCTTTGATATACATATTTAATCTGACAAATATCATAAAACTTCACCATCATAAAATACATCCCTGATGTATTATCTCAATGGCCAATTCTCCTAACATGTGTGACATGTAATATTTCGTGGCTGACTACAGAGCAGAGAGCAGCAGACTTCAGAAGGCTACGGAAAAACAATCCTCAGATTGATAACCCATTATGACAATGATTTCTGCCTAAATGTCCATCATTAGCATTCATTTCAAATACAAATTAAGTCTTTCACTGGAACCCTTTAATGTTCTCCATCATAAAAAGACCAACTAGTTTTGTCAAGTACAATGCTGCTTATTATTTATTCTACACTGGACTATTTTCATTAAGGAAAAATAAATGGTTGTTGTATGACCTTCACCAATTTTATTTCCTTGATCCAATAGTCATGCCTCGTTTGCAGTCTCCCATACAATGGAATACCTTCCCTCTTGTTATAATTTTTAATATTCCTCCATTGAGATTTATGTGAAGTACATAAACACAAGGCTTAAATGGATACAGGGAAGATTGCAGAATAATCCAATTAATTATAAATATTGATAAATAATAATTTTTTAATAATTGGAGTGGTCTACAAAGACTGAAAAATACTAATTTTCTCACAATTAATTTACTTGGCACAACCTCATCCTACATTTTGTCCCACATAGTAAACCATTAATCTGATTATTCTTAATATAGTGGAGAATAATCAATTTTCATGCTTTTAATTGATGGTAGGTTGTGGATGAATTCATGACAATTTGCAAAACTATACCGGTTTTATCACATTACTCTACCTGAATGTTGCAAATACAATTTAAAATATGAGGAGATGAATGGCAAGAACCTAGAAATGGTTAATTTAGTAATCACTATACTCTGTTGCCTTTATGTTAATTTGATCATCGCATCAAATTAATTTTTTTATGGTGGTAGGTCATATTTGGGTCCAAATTAGTCTGGTGTGTATCCACCCCCTGCCACACACCCTATTGGTGGCTTGCAGGGTACTAAAATGTCAAATATCTAATAATAAATTCCTTTATTTTCAGTTCTTGGATTGTGATACATTTCTGATCAACAACCAAACCCTGAGGCATCTGATGTCCAAAGAACTTACAGTTGTGGCTCCAATGCTCAAGTCTGATGGAATGTATGCCAACTTTTGGTGTGGAATGACAGATGATTATTATTACCAGAGGACAGATGAATACAAACCAATATTGAACCGAGAGAAAAAAGGCTGCTTTGATGTGCCCATGGTGCATTCATCTGTATTGATCGATTTACGACACGAGGCTTCGCTATCTCTTTCCTTCAAACCAGAGAATCTTGCTGGATATGATGGTCCTAATGATGACATTATAGTGTTTGCTCAATCAGTGAAAGCATCAGGTAAGTTTATTTGTCTTGGTGATTTTTTAAAATAAGTTATAATAGCATGTTGCAAATTGCATTAATGAAATAACAAAACATAGTTTGAATGACCAGGGATTTTATTTTATTATTGGTTGAATATGGTTTTGAAATTGGCAATGCAATCCCATTGAGCAAATTTTGGACTGTTGACTATTTTGGTACAAGTTTTGGGTCCTGGAATACCCTTCAGACCTAGTCAGGGTGTTGTATTTAGTATGTGAACTCCTTTTGCTCTTGAGGAAATGATTGGACACCACTGCAAAAGTATGACTTTACCATATGGATTGGGGTATTGGTGAAAGTTAATTTTCATTCTAAAATATAGACCAAAATCTTTGGCTCACATGCAATAATCTGAAACCCGGTAGATGAACATAGTTTGAACATAGAAAAATTTCTTACCAATAACAATGAAGATGCATGCAAAAAAAAATACCTAGACAATTTATTTGTTAGCTAAGGTAGGTTTGATCATGGTTTTTTGTTCAATTTCTTATAGATATATATTTTCATTTATTAAATTATCTAGTCTTGTTTTGTTTGGAGAAACAAGACTGGACAATTTAATAAATGAAAATATGCAACCAAAAGAAATTGAACAAAAACCATGATATTTGAAGAGTTTTGAAACTGTTGCATTTATTTGAATTCTTTATAGTTAATTTCACTTTTAAAATCGTAATTCATGCAGGATTTCTGAATAATTTTATATGATTTCCTAGGATTAAAATACATGCTTACACTCTGTAAAATTGCCACTAACTAAAATTGTATATAATGAAAACTTTGTTGCAATTTTCCACAGTTAAGATATTAAGAGAAGCAATGCGGTACTTGATGAATAGTTTGAGGTATAACTTAGCCTGTATTGCCATGCTAGCGTTACGTACGAAAAGTGAAGAATCAGGCGTGATATTGTGGAATCGAGACATAATGAAAACTTTGTTGCAATTTTCCACAGTTAACTGTTTTTTAACACAGTTTTAACTGTGGAAAATTGCAACAAAGTTTTCATTATGTCTCGATTCCACAATATCACGCCTGATTCTTCACTTTTCGTAAAATTGTATATTTTAAACAGAATGGTTACAATAGGAAAGTGGCAAAAAGACTTTGCATTTCTAATGCAAAGTCTTGTGTATCACTTTCCTATCATTATAATTGAATCACATCAACTATTAGCAACAAATATCTTTCAAAAAAGAATATTATTGCTAAATAGAAGAGTTGAATGACTCTGGGAAATTTCTAATGAGTTTATTCACAGTTGTACAAGTCAGGAATTAATATCAATAAGTCATTATTAATTTGATGTCTCTCTGTCTAAGCAGTTAAAGTATTCAGTTGCAGGAGGATAGAAAATATATATCTTTCTTGTTTTCCTTATTATTATTAGTCTTTCATTAGAATTTGACTCTCTCAATTATGACCAATTTTTGGTGATTAGCCCAAGAATAAGTTGCATTAAATTTATGGGGTAGTATCATTTTAATAATTGCTACTGTTTTGTCACAGTAATGCATGTAATGACTTTCTCTGACTCACATTGAAACTTATTACTCAATTACTTGAGATCACTTACCTCTCACCTGACTTGATGATATATGATGCTAATGTTGTAATCTTCATGTGTATAGTTCTGTCATTGTTGATTCATCTTCCAAATAATCTTTATTTTTATTTTCGTTTTTGCTGTGTATGGACTAATGGCTTCAACATATGTTCTATCATCTTCTTATCTGATTACAATTATAAATAGATAAAATGTTGGATTAACTGTTTGATATCTTATTCTACTCTTGTATTGCCCCATACTCCATCAGTTAAGGGTATGATCAAGGATGTTCATGTCAGGACTTTGCTTCATTCACTCAGAACCCATGAAGTACCTTGCTTTTTTAATCTAATATGCCAAATGTGAGAGAGGAAAGGAGGATAGCGAGGTCCAGGAAATAAGACAACTCTGTGAAAAGTTATATCTGGTGTGTCATTCCTTAAATGCATATGCTACATTTTACATATGATATCTTTCACCTCTTTATTTATTTTTTTAATTCTTTATTTATTAATTTCTTCTTATTCTTAGTTCAAAAACCGCACTTTTTGGCTTTTTACATCGAACTATTAATAGTGATAACAATGGACACAATTACGGCCAATATTGATTAACATATTAAATTATCAATAGGATTTTGGTAAATAAATTTTCCCTCAAATTTTGATATACTGTTGTACTCAAGTTAATTACTGTAATGCATCATGAAGGAGGTCTTGCGAGAATAGGGCTTAGTTACTCACCAAAGGATACCATATTCCAATCCAGGTGGTGCCCCTAGCACCTCTAGGTAAAAGTCACACAACCTATGTGATTTTGATGTTCTTTGACCCCTGTGATACCCCTGTGTCAATTTGAACTGCCATTAAATTTCTCCCTGCAACCTTCTCTCTTCCCCATAATAAATAGATCTTCTTTGTTTTTCTTTCCATCCATTTAATTTTCTCAATTCTTTGTCATATTCACACCTGAAAAAAGCATCTATGCTTATCTTCTTGGCTCAACAACGAAGTTTTGGTACTTTAACAACAAAAACACAACCCCCCCATGTGGAACATTTAATTGAACTTTTCATTATATATTTACTTAAAGTTCTTGCCTTCAACTCCCTTCTCTTTTTAAACTCTTTTTTACCTAGCACAATTCTCGTTTAAAATATATACCAAGTTTTTTAGGTAATCTACCGGTTAAGGTAGGTTTTTGGATGGACCCAACTATCAAATAAACATTTTGTGACTCCCCACCTAGCAAACTAATCTATATCAGGTCCCTCTTCATCTCGGTGTACTTCTTTCCTCCCTTCATCTCGTCCAACATCCCTATCTTGTTCCTACCCTTACCTCGCTTGCCCAACATTCTTCCCTCTATTACCCTCTTCAACATTCCACTACCGCTCAATACGCCCTTCATCCATTTTTCCTGCCTCCATAGGATTTCTCTCAACAAACCCCTCTCCTCCCCCACCATTTCTAGTACTTCCTCATTTGTTTTCCTTTCGGTCCAATTCACCTTTTCCATTCTTCTCCACACCCACATTTCAAAAGCCTCCAATTTACGTCTATCCTCCTGCTTCAGCGACCACGTTTCCGCGCCGTACATAGCTACGCTCCATATCAGAGTTTTTACGAGTCTTGTCTTAACATCCCTACTCAACGTCCCCGTCATCAACTCCCTCCTCCTTGAGAAAGCCTCCTTGCCTAGCGCAATTCTTCTCCTTACGTCCCTACCACTTTGACCGTGTTGGTCCAAAACACTTCCGAGATATGTAAACTGTTCTACCTGCTCTATTTTTTCCCCGCCTATTTTAATATTTAGCTTAGCTTTTTTCTTTCTGGAAAATCGCATAACCTTTGTTTTATTAATATTGATTCTCATCCCATATTTATCGCACTGAACCTCCAATTCACTCAACAATGCTTGCAACCCCTTGGCTGACTGAGCAACTAATGCTTGGTCATCAGCAAACCTAACCGATTTTACGAATTCCCCTCCGACTTTCATTCCTACCTCCAGTTCTTCCCATGCCTCTTTAATCATTTCCTCTACATATACGTTGAACAGTACCGGTGACAATGGGCAACCCTGCCTTACACCTCTTCCTAACACTGCCCATCCGGACTCTCCGTTCCCCACTCGCACCTGAGCAGTCTGAGACATGTACAGGTTGCGGATCAGTCTCCTGTCCCTCCAATCCATTCCTATTTTCTGCAATACACGCATTAATTTTTCCCAATTCACTCTATCAAACGCTTTTTCGAAATCTACAAAACAGGCAAAAACGTCCTGATTGTATTCTATATTCCTCTCGACTAGTGATCTCATTACTGCAATGGCATCACGCGTACCTCTTCCTTTCCTGAACCCAAACTGATCATCCCCTAAGTAATCATTTGCCTTACTCTCTATCCTTTTGTTGATGATCCTGAGAATAACTTTAGCTGCGTGGGATATCAAACTTATTGTTCTGTAATCCTCACATGACGAAGCCTTTGCCTTTTTTGGAATAGGAACTAACACCGATCTCACAAAATCTTCCGGCCAGATTCCTTCCTCATAGATACTACGAATCAGTCCATATATGGCCTTCTTCCCACCTTTCCCTAACCATTTCAACATTTCTACAGGAATATTGTCCAGATATACCAAGTATGCAAGTGAAATGTTGTACCTCCTCCAACTCATACCATCTCACTATGATGCTTGATTTGACTTTTATATTTCATGGGAATGTCATCACCTTCATTTTTACAATTGATTGATTCTATATCTCTTACACTTATTTTATTTTGACCCCTGCAATAATTGTTATCCTTAGCTGCCTTACTAACTAACTAAAATCTTACTAAAGCTCTATTCTATACAAATCTTACTTAATCAGCTCCCTTACTATTTTAATTTCTACATCTTGTTCTTCCCATGCATTTCTTACCATTTTATTTATGTATATGTTAGAAGTCATGGGCGTTAATTGATAACCCTGTCTTTGACTGGTTGTTTTTGCCCATCCCATTAGTTGTTCATTAATCATACTTGTACAGTCTGAGGTGTGTATGCATTTTAGCATAGTAGCCTGCCCCTAACTCTAATCCAATATTACATTCACTAGCTTTGTTCTTTGTACAGCTATATTGAAAATATTCTGTTTATGAAGTCAACAAAATAACCTGTATATTTTGTTTCCTTCGTATTTAGTGCTCTCTTTACTGGTATGGCTTGACTGTCTCACATCTCCTTCTAAATACAGACATACCATTTGCATTTTGTTGATCATTTCTTGCCCTGCTATTGCTACATGAAAAATTAAACTAATGGTCCTATGTCCCTCATATACGTGTTCTTTGAAATTTTTTGAGATGGCAATTATAATGATATGTTTTCTGGTTAAAAAACTTCTTCATAAATGGTACTAATGAGCCCTTCCGAACATCTTTCTTCCCTTTGTTGCTGAACCCTTTTGTATTTCAATTCCAAGTTTCCCTTCATTTCCCTATGTGCTTTTTCTCTCTTTCCGTCCTTCTTTTCAAATAAACACTTGCTGGGTTGAGCTATCTTCATTCATATCATACTTCTTTTCTTTATCTAAAATTGCTGGTCTAATATCATTGCTCTAAACCATAACTTGAGTAAATGTTAAACTGGTCCTTATCTAAATACCTCCTGGTTTGACATATTTCCCTCTCATAATATTCTTGTTTATTGATTACTACTCTTTGATTCCTGAGAGTTCTTTCAACTCCTCAAACAGTATGCTTACTGGTATTATTACACATTTCTGTCTTTGTGATATTTTTATATCTTCGTCTTTATGATATTTTTATATCTTCACCCACCTTATTCCACTATGTTAACCTTGAGCCATTAATTTCTTATCTCATTTTCATATTTTATTAAATTTGTTTTTTACTAATTGCTCTAAACTTACCAAAATTTACCCAAATTAAATGTTCATTTTATTCTATTTCCTTCTCTCACTTATCTTTATGTTAATGTCCTGTAATTTGTGACTTCTTCAGGTTTTCCTCAAAATTAGCATTTCAGTGCTAAAATAGATTTCTCCTCCTTTGCCAATCCTTCGATTCTTCTCTATTTAGTGTTAATTCCCTCACACCCAGACAGCTTTTAGGTTTTATATCCTTTGTAATTTTTCCTCCTTGCTTGTTTCGTGGACTTCCTTATGGGATCTTCCTTACAGTTTTTCCTTCCACTATGTTCCTAACTAATCATTTTTGTTGAATCCATCTAGTTCTTGTTCGTTGTAGAGTTCTCCATTTGGTCTTTTCCTCTGCTCTTTGTTATATTTCCTCGTTCCTCATTTTTTTCATTAAATCTACTGAATTCTCCTCAAGCACCATGTTCAAAAGCTTTTATTCTTTGTTTGTCCATTTTTTCCAATGTTCCATGTCTCTCTGATCCTTGGAGCTCCATACAAAGATTTTAATGAATTGCTTACTAGAATGTAACCTGAGGTTCTTTGTTGTCTCTTCTTTATGAACACCTTCCGAGCTTGATCTGTTCTTTGCCTGATGTCGGTTGAATTCCTTCCATCCCATTTAAAATTGCTACACAGGTAGATGGAGGATTCCCTTTGCTCTAGTTTCACCCCTCAAATTTTCATATTGCGCTCAGCTTCTCCCTTTCACACACAAGGATCTTCCATGCACAGTTTGTCCTACTTATTATTAATATCAATTTCTTAGCAGCTTTAATTAACCATTTTTCAGGATATACCCATATTTTTTCCACTTTACCCATCATCTTGGCCTCCCTTAGGATTCTGTCTACTGATTTCTGGGGAAACATTTACCCTTCAAATTTGGAACTTGTTAAAAACATTAGTTACTGTATAGAGTCATTAATCATATTTTTAAAACTTGGGTAACAAATATTCAATAATCAGAATTGTCTTGGTGTCGGTGGTATATACCAGAGTAGAATAACACTGTCAAGTCCATCAATTACACTTTCCATCAATAAAATTTTCCAAAAAATCGCAGATAGTAGGATGAATTATTTGGCTGTTTATATCAGATGAAGCATCCCACCCATCATCCATTGTCCACTTGTGAGAAAGAGAGGGAGTCAGGTGTCAATCATTTTTGCGTTTGCTCTTGGGAAAGGTTGGCTGCCATCTGGGAACCTGACGTCACTGGGTATGCCATGGCATTTTTGTATTTCAGGAGTAGGCATGTAAACGTGTTTGCGGTGAGGTATTGCTATTTCAAATACTTCTGTGCACAACTTTCTACCAAAGGGCTATATAGAGGACTCTCTCACCCTATGCACATTCCAGTGCATTCCATCCATTCCACCCCATGCAAGTTCCATAGAGCAGTAAGTTGTTGGGAACGATAAATTGAGCTGTCTGCTGCAATTTTAAGCCAATAATATTTTTGAACTGTCAAAATTTAATGCCCATTCCATTTAAAGTTTTTGAGGTCCTAAAATCATCACAATAATATTGTTTGCTGTGATCTATTTGGATAATGTTCTTTTACCCTAACAAATAAAAACACTATCATTTGTGCTTAATCCAGTAGCCACAATTTATAATCAAAGAATAATGCGAATGCTCACAATAATAGTGGAAGAGTAGTTGGTCTTGGATGTTTCAAGTCTTGATATCCCAAGTGTTGTGACGGGGTCATTGATTTGGTGAGGGTGTGGCCCTATATTGTCTTCAGCAAGAGTTATTTTTATAGTAAGTGTTCTCAAAGGGGTGTTGATTTCTCGTATATGATATAAGGGGATGGGAATAAAATTTTCTTTGAAATTATGTTGACTTAGGGTCATTAAAAAAATTGATGATACTCTAATTTTAATTTTAAAATATTTTATGATTCTTTGGAACCTCTGAATATTTTTTCCTAGGCTGCATCCATATTTTCAATAGTAATTTGTTCTATCAGTAGCTACAAAGTATTGGGTTGGACTTCACACTGGTTTTCTTGTGAAAATTATCATTCATGTAGATCCTTTTGGGATTCTGGGTGCAGTGGATGAGGGAAAAGTGGAGAGGAGTGATGGAGGGCCATTGAATGGCAGAGGGAAGGTTAGAGGTGGCTAGTGAAATTGATGATTCAGACTAGTGGCTGTGGGGAGCTGAGTGATGGGGATAAGGGGTCTCCTTTCCCTAACTCTGATACCCTTCTTTCCATTAGCCACACGCACTCCAACCCAACTCATTCCACCCCCACCCACGGCTTCTGAACTCACATTGGACGTTTGGAAAACCCAAAATGTCCACTTGTTACCTGAAGTTTACATAAATATCCAACATCTGGGCCATGCAATTTAATTTACTGTGGAGTTTATAGAGTATTGTTTTTTTCCACACTCAATTTTATCACTAACCCCTGTATAGCCTGGATAACATTCTTGCCTGACAACCCCAAGGTTTCAGGTTTGATTCCCACCTAGTTGGGTTTTCCTCCACCTAGGGCATGGGTGTTTGTAATTGCCTTCATTGTAATATTTATGGGTTAGATTGGAGAAGGGACAATATAGTCACAATCTCACCCCAAAAAAACATTTAAAAAAATTAAAATTAAATATTGTAAGTAGATAATGATTCTTTCACATGGGAGCCATTGAGGAGGACAAATGAATTCTTTACCGCCACTCACAGATTAAATCAACGTTTTATTTTTTTTGACAGGACACTGGTAACGTTCCATAGTAAGCTTCTAATACTACAATTCACAGGATGAGCAGGTCATGAATCTGATATTGGTCCGTAATTCCTGTGGCTGCACTATTGATTTTCATTGTTCTCACATAGCATGATGACTCAGTCAGAGATTTGGAAACTTGTTAAAAGAGCTGATGTACTAAGATAAGACTAAGAAGTGCCATAGTGGAAATTTGGTGACCAGTCTTAGGAGAACATTAAGACAAATATTGAGGTTAACCTATGATTTTGAGTGCAGAGAAGTGTAATGAAATTATTTGAAATTGTTAGGGACATTGAGGGGTATATAACACTCTCTGACACAATTGTGAAATCACTGCTCTTGGACATATTCTACGATTAATATAACTGTCAGCAATATAGATTACACATTGCAATAATGACCACACTGAAATGGGTTTTTCAAACATATGGTTTGATGCCACATCTACAAAGAGTTTGTCAGATATGTATGAAAATGTATCAAAGAATTTCATGCATTTATGATTGATTTGAAATGCTCTATGCTAGGCGATGGAAATGAGAGCCAGCAGTACTTTTGCCTGTAACAACGAAGTTTAGGGAGGTAAGCTTTTGTATAATAAATACTAATTCATAATTGTAGATCGTGTGCAGGCATGTCATGTAAGATCATCAAGGTCTATTTCCATTTAAGTAGAGTGGACGAGGGTTAAAAACTTTCCGCCAGTGCAAAATATCTTAGGAAATGAGTCAAAACCCTCTAAATAGAATTACTGGGCATTTAGTAATGTAAGAGCCGCCGGAAGAAGCCTCTGTAGATAAAACTGTTATGGCATAACATTGATATGTTGGGAAGATCACGCCAAATTTGCGCGGGCGGGTTACAATGAAATGAGGTTCAGTGCTGACAATAGTGCATTTAACACGAATCGGATAGCATGGGACGGAATATTTTATAAGGGATTCAGCAAGAAGACAATCCTCGTTAAAAATTAAAAAAAACCGTAATGCCAAGGAAACATTAACTGTGTTGATAATTAACTGCCGAAGTTTAAAAAACAAAGTCGCAGAACATCATCGCATAATTCAAAGCACAGGTGCAAATATAATTATTAGGTATGTTATATAACCTGGTTATCCATTGATATTACCGACGGTGAATTTTTCCCAAAATCCTTTTCCATTTCCAGAAATGACAAAAGAAATCGGGGCGGTGTCTTTATTGCAGTTTAAAATTCTTCCGTCAGCAGGGCTGAGGTAATTCCAGTTATTGGTTTAGAAAGCATTTTGTGCTCAATGAAAAGTCCTCAATCCAAAAGAATTCATGTATGCGCATTTTACAGGCCGCCGGACGACAAAGGTGATTCAGTACTAGAATTAGGTCAGCAAATTAAAGGTTTCTTATCCCAATACAATGATCACGAGGTTATAATCGGTGGAGATTTCAATGTCTCATCTATTGACTGAGCACATAGTTTTAAAACAGGGGGATAAAAACAAAGATATCCGCGAATCGCTATTGAAATCTTTTTCGTTGAACTCCTTGTATCAACGTGTCACTTCACCAACTAGGGGCGATAATATTCTTGATTTTTAAGCGACGAATATTCCCGGGCAATAAATGCTAAGTTTTCGCTGCATGGGATCCGAAATAAGAAGCCTAAAAGGAAAATTCAAAGAAGGTGACCTCAATGGACTAAAGTGCCTGCTACAGTGCCAATTTGCAAGTCTTAAGAAAGATAGTGATCACCGAAATACTGAGGATACGTGGAATCACTTCCTTGAGATCAAGCGCTCAGCAGTCAGCATGTTGATTCCCAGTAAATTTATAAAAGATGACACGGAACCTAGATGGTACAACGCTGATGTTAGAAAAGCATTGCGACGTCAAAGGCTCTGTCACACCAAGATGAATAAAATAGGGATGATATCTCTAGTGATAAAGGAATTGAGATCACTTATGATTACAAAAATTCTAGGGCGAATACCGAGAAGGAAATTCGGAAAGCGTTAAGGGTATTCAAAAGGAAAAGATTAGCGGAAAATTTGAAAGAGAATCCGAAAGTATTTTGGTCGCAGGTCAGAGAGGTCCATGGAAATAAGTTAACTGGTAATTCACTGAAACATGAGAAAGGCGAAAGAGTAACCAACAGTTTGGAAAAGGCTAACTTATTAAATTCCTTCTTTTAAAGCGTCTTTACCAATCCCTCACCGTATGCCACCGATGGCTTACCAAAAAGTGTTATCGTGCTGGTCAACTGGTGCCCAAAATTGAAATCTCATATAATGAATAGAACGTTTGCTGAAAAATATTAAGCCTAATAAATCCTTCGGGCCCGATAAAATACCCGCTCGTACATTTAAGGATCTAGCTTCAGAAATTGCATCGTATTTAGAAATTTTATTTAAGAAGTCACCGGTAGATCACAAGGTTCCCAGAGATTGGAAAACGGCAATCGTAACACCAATATTTAAAAACGGAGACAAGGAGAAACAGAGCGATTACAACCCTATTTTCCTCGCATCCATTTCGTGCAAAGTTGTGGAACATATAGTTGCTAGTTCGATGGTAAGACTCCTCGATAATCAGAAATTATTAATGAAAAATCAGCACGGTTTCCGGAAAGCTAGATCCTACGAGACACAACCTGCGCTTTTTGTTCACGATATTCTTACTTCGGGAGAGAGCAATGTTCCAGTGGGCGCGATTTTTCTAGATTTGAAGAAAGCCTTCGACAGAGTGCCTCATAGTAAACTACTCGCAAAGCTACAAGCATTTGGTATTATTAAAAATATTGCTTGGATATTGGATTGATATATTGTATTTGATATGTTGCAAAGATGTTGGTGGGATTAATGACCTTTTGAATGGTCGGGTACAAAGAGTAGTCATACCTATAGATGGCGTTAGCTCAAATGCGGCAGAGTTACTTCAGGTGTTCCCCAGGGAAATGTTATCGTGCCTTTTTTATTCCTACTTTACCTTAACGACATTGACTCCGTAGTCACTGGTAGTTTTCGTTTATTTGTCGACGATGCAGTGGTTTACAGTGATATCCGTAATCATGAGGGCACAGCAGCTTTATCAGATGACCTTAAAGCAAAACAACGCTGGTGCGACACTTGGAAATTAGAATTCAACTTAAAAAAGTGTGTAGTGATAAATTTTTGGAAAAAATAACAATTCCTTCCCGAACGCCTGCTGCATCGGGAACAAGGAAATGAAATGCGTAGACTGGATTAAATACCTAAGCGTTACTCTCACTCACGAGCTCTCCTGGGTGAAACACACACGGGGGATATGTGGACAAGCAAACAATAAATTATGATTTATTAGAAGAGCCTTCCATCATGCACGGTTCTAATTGTCAGAGCCATTCGATAATTAGACGTGTGAATGTAAATTACCCTTTGGAATTTCCCGTGTTGAATGCAAATGTTGCATTCAACGCGGGAAACATCGCTTTATTAATGTGAGAAAAATGCCGAAAGAAAAGTTAACTGGTTTTAATACGGATAGCTACACAATATGGAGGATTGCCCGTTTATAAAAGTACCAATAGATCAATTTCACCAAACTTATTACTCACACTTTATTACATATACCTTATTACATATTGAAAGGCAAAACTATTGTGTGGGGCATGGCCAAACATACGTTAACAACCTCCTTTTTTATATTAGCGTAATGCTATGTAACGTGGTACGACACTTGGCAATTAGAATTAAACTTAGAAAAGTGCGTAGTCATAAATTTTTGGAAAAAGAGCTATTCCCACCCGAACTCCTACTGCATTGGGAATACAGAAATGTAATGTGTAGACTCAATTAAATATCTAGGCGTTACCCTCACTCACGTCCTCTCCTGGGTGAAACGCATACAGGGAGTATGCGGACAAACTAACAAAAAATTAGGATTTGTTAGAAGAGTACTGGGTAAATGTGATGAAAAGGTCAAAGCGAAATGTTATCTGTCATTGATTAGGCCTCATTTAAAATATGCTTCAAGTATATGGGATCCTCACGAAGGTTCGATTGCCGAGTTGGGTCGCTTGCAGCGTAGATGAGCTAGATTTGTAAAACGTTGCTGTGATAAACTTAGTAGCGTATCCAAAATATTAGAGCGGATAGGCTGGGAATTACTCACGGAGCGAAGGTTAAATTACAGATTGAAGCTCTTGCTCATAAATTGAAAGGGAGTCTCTTTAGCATTGATGTTATTAATTTATTATTATCTCCAACGCACAACGGTAGGAGAGATTATGTTAATAAAAATAGAAAGGTTATGTGTAGAACAGATAGATTTAAGATGTCATTTTTTCCACGAGCAATATGGGATCAGAATAATATTGTCCGACTGCGGTAGGGTCCTATTCGGGTCAAAATTAGTCTGGTGTGTATTCACCCCCTGCTTCATACCCTAGCGGTGGCTTGCAGGGTAGTAAAATAAAATAAATAAAGTAAGTCCATAAAAATCCGAAAAGTCTCTTTTGCAGAAAGTTAGGTCAAAATAAATTATCAAGGAGAAACATTTAAATCGTGATTTGCCGCCATGTGTTTGCTGAATTGATAACAATTATTTTACTTTAGCCATGAAAATATCTCCTATTGCCATCTATGCGATTATCGCATATCATCTTACATAGATTTTGGGTGGCTCCTAAATGCTATTACGTATGTGAAATTTGTGCCTTTGGTATTTGGTATCGCGTAAACTCCCTCCTGTTTGCCCCACATTATTTCATTTTCAGATCGTCTTAGTTTCTACCTGCATGTGCGGCGAATATTTGTTCGTGAAATATAAGCGACTCATGCCTTGATGTTAAAAATTATGTGAACTTCTTTCCCAAGATTTTTCTTTCTCACGCACTGGTTAGAAATAATAGGTGTGTTGAGAGTGTGGGATGGACGTAAAGAATAAAATTCATTCATAAAATTTGCAGGCCCCGGGTACGTGAATTGATTATTCAGCTATCTAGTGAAATGTGCGGCGGAACGGACGGTAAGAAATATATTTCCCGATTTGTTTGCCTTTCTCCCTTTTTCTGAGAACCGTTTAGAGAGTATGAACGGGGGGGATGACCAGGTTTAGTGGGGCCTGTGACAAAATGTCGAGTCTTCCGCGAACCACCTTGATACTTTGTCAATGCCCGGATACGTGTCCAACCGCCCTTCCTCGCTCCTTCAAAATGCGATGCGCCGACACAATGCGATTACGTAATCTTTCCACCAACCTTCTCGTTTCAATAGAAGGGATCCTTCAAAGACCTCGAAAGTGAAACGTCCTATCTCTAGTTAATCAGACTATTTGCACTTTTACGCATAAATTGGACCGTTTACTCGTAAAATGTAACTGGAAAGCCGAAGAAAATATTTTATTTAACATTTTAATGCGTTAATAGGTTTTACTGTGTTTTTTTCGCTAGTGCCAACTTCATGTACAATATATACCATATATTGTTATTAGGTAATCTACCGGTGAAGGTAGGTTTTTGAATGGACACAACTACCCTTCCTCGGCTACCTCGCTTCTAATTTAAATATGAATTCTCCATATTCTGTGTTCCTTAATTTTCTTCTCTAACAAAAAGCGATTTTGAATGATGTACGCTTAACGGCAGAAGAGTCGTATTGTTTCAAGCCCTCATAAAAAATCTTTGAAGAAACCTCTATTTCCTATTTTACTTTTTTTCTGCAGTGAAAGTACCGTATATTAGTGAAAATTATGCGAACATAATATGATATAGACACAGCATTTCTCAGTTTACCTTTTAAATTATATTTTAATAAACTTCTTATCAGGATCTCTACTAAATTCCTCGTTTGAATAATAGTGGAATATTTATTGCATTGCTTCCAGGAACTACATTGAACGTATGCAACGACGAGGTCTACGGGTACATCATGGTACCGCTGGAGGAACAGAATGGCATCGAGCATGATTATGATCAACTGACCAACTTGAAGATGGAAATAATGGGTGAGTGTGATGTTTTATTCACCTTTCAAAATTTAACCAGTTGTTCTTGGAGGAAACCTTCCCATGTACTACAACCTTGACAAGTTGGAAGGGATTGTGTGTTCCGATGGCCCATAGAGCTATGCCGGTAGGGCCGTCCATGCCAGACAGGTCAAAGGGTAGGAGCCAGACGAAAGGTAGTCCACGCAGTGGCTGTTCCTCAGTGAGGCGGCTGCAAAGGTATCTGACCCCAGACGGGCGGCCATTGAGTGATGGTGTCACGTTAAAACTATTGAGGAAGGCAAAGGAAAACCGCTTCAGTTATTTCCAATATAATTCCAATTCCAATTTCCAATATAATGGGCAGTATTGAAAAAATGAGTCCTGGCAACTACGGGACTCGGCCCAATCGACCGTGTGTCGGCAGCGGGAGAGCAAGACTTCCGCGGTCTTCATGTTACGGAACCCTTGCAAGGAAAAACCGACAGCAGCAGCATAGAAGACGCAGTTGAAGAAAACCGAATTACATGTTTGAAATTGGCTTTAACCTCGTGGACTGTGGAGCCTCGCGCACGACTGCGAATGCCTGTGACATTGTATGTACGGTATTTCGTCACAACATCTTGTTCCTTTAAAGCCCCCAAAATTTCAGAGTGTAAGAGGACGTCTTGGTAGCTTAATTGGTTAAAGCACTCTGCCGGATATCGAGGGATCCGGGTTCGAATCCCGGTCAAGGCGAATGATTTTTACTCTCTGAAATTGTTGCTTTATAAAACCGAATTAGTTAGAATAGGAACTTTGAATGTTAGAAAAATTATGAGGACATGGAAATTAGAGAATATAAAGTGAGAAATGGAAAGAGGAAAAATAGATGATTTAGGTCTATGCGTGGTGAGATGGAAGGTCTCTGTCGAATACTCTTGACGCTCATTTTTTATTTCCCTTATCAATGCATCATACATAGTTTGAGCGATACGTTTATATTAAGGCTTGGATCCGCAGAACTTTACATGCCATCTTGAGGTATATCAAATAAAGAAAGTAATTTTACATTTCGAGCGGAGGTATGGGAACTACGGAGTTCTCAAGGAATTTGCCGCGAGTGGACCGCTACAATTAAGGACCGGATGAGAGTATGGGGAGAAAGCAGAGTATAGGTAACACAGCGTCACTCTTGCATGCGTTCCGAGTCCCCTGGGAGGGATTGTGATCACGCTGACCCCTCGCGTTGTTACCCCCTCCTCTGCTGTATTTCGGTTGAGTGCATCTGTATGATATCCTGCGGACCGCCTTTTAGAGTGAGTGGAATTGAATGGCCCCACATTAAGGATACACTAAATTAAATGTGATTTGGAGGTTAATTACCAAATGGGGAAGTTATATAATTCGAATGGTGGAAAAAAATTGAACAAATAGCTTATTGTCATTGTATACACCCAGTGTTGGCATAAGGTAACAATTTTTTTTATAAAAATGAGTCAGAATTCACAAAAAAATCTCATTTGCATTCCTTAAGTAATATTTTGGGCAAAATATTTATAAAACATTTGAAATTTCATGGACATTATCATCTACATGTTAAGTAGTAAGATACTTTTATATGTCGACGGTGCAGTGGTTTACCGTGATCCCGAGGACACAGCAGCTTTATCATTATGACCTTAATGCTATACAATGTTGGTGCGACTAGAACAGAAATTAAACTTAAAAAAGTGCGTAGTGATAAATATTTGGAATAAGAGTAGGTCCCTGCCAAACATCTACTGCATCAGAAATACCCAAATAGTGTCATTCATTGGTCGTTCAATCCTTACATTGGTTGACTGCAGCCCTCCATCCCACCCTATCTGATGCTACTTGGCTTACTTCATGGTTTTTTTTTTGCAATATACTTTCTTCTTTATTTGTCCCATGTATTTATCCCTCGGCCTTCATATTGGGACGTTTCCTTCTATTTTTTCTTCTGTTATATTCTTCACGAATACATTGTGCCTCAGGGTGTGGCCAATCCGTCTGGTTCTTCTTTTATCTGTGTTATTCTATAAGGTCCCCTCTTCGTCTATTTTTCTGTACACTTCTTTATTTCTTGTTTTATCCGTCCATTTGATCTTAAGCATCCTCCTCCAGCCCCAGGTTTCATAGGCTTGTAATCTAATCTTTCCCGATGGTCCATGCTTCTGATCCATAGAGTGCCAATGTTTTCACTTATTGTTTGGCCGTCAGTAGTTCTATCTTCTTTGAACACAGCCATTCTCTTTTCATTGTGAATGCTCTCTTAGCTTGAACTATTCATCGCTTGATGTCTATGGTACTTCTTCCGTCCCATGTGATGGTACTTCCGAGATAGGTGTAGGAATCCACTTGCTCTAATTTCTGTCCTTTCAGTGTGACTACTATATTCCGCCTCTCTCTTCCACGTACTAGGATTTTAGTCTTCGTCTTGTTTATGTTCATGTTGTATCTTTGTAGAACTTGATCCAATACGTTTAGTGATCTTGGAAGATCTTGCTGGTTTGCTGCTATCATCGCAATATCGTCGGCGAAGCGTAGCATGTTTATATATTCTAATTTGATCCTAATTCCCTTTCATTCGATACCTTGTGCTTCTCTTATTGTCTACTCCAGGTACATGTTGGACAATGCAGGTGAGAGGTTGCATCCTTGTCTAAATCCTTTGCTAATTTTAGCCTCTGTCTGGCTTCCATATCTCATTCGCATTGTGGTTACTTGCTTCTTCTGTAGCTGATAGATTATTCTTCTGTCGTTGCAATCTATTCCCAGTTTTTCCTGCAGTCCAAACGTCTTGTCCTATTCCACATTGTCGAAGTCTTTCTCTAAGTCCACGAATGCCACATACAGTTGCAGTACACCCGATTAATTACTTAGGCTTAAACCTCACTCACGTTCTCTCCTGGGTAAAACACATACGGAGAATATGTAGTCCAGCTAACAAAAAAGTTAGGATCTATTAGAAGAGTGTTGGGGAATTGTGACCGGAAGGTTAAGGAGCAACATAATATTTTGTTAGGCAGTCATTTACATGCTGCCGGTATATGAGATTCTCATTAAGTTTGATTCGCTGTTGAATTGGATCGCTTGCTTTGTAGAGGAGCTAGATTTGTACAACTTGGCCGTGATAAACTTGTTGTCGTATCAAAGTTATTTGAAGAACTAGGTTAGGAATAACTAACGTAGCGAAGGTTAACATACAGATTAAATCTCTTGCATGAATGTCCCTTTATCGACGATGCTGAAAATATAGTATTACCCCCATCGTATAATTGAAGGAGGGATCATGTAAATAAAATTAAAGACAAATGTTTGACAGATAGATTTAAGTTGCCATTTTTCCCATCTACGAAAAGGGTTCAGAATAAGTTTACGTTTGTCTGACCGCGCTAAGAGGGAAAGTTGTTTTGGGTAGAAGGTATTCTGGTGTATAATCACCCCCTGCCATACACCCTAGTGGTAACTTGCAGGATAATATTTAATAATAGTACAAATAATAAAACTCCACCAATTTTTTGCACTTTCTTTAAAAAATCCGTTCC
Organism: Hetaerina titia; assembly: GCA_037158775.1. Taxonomy (NCBI): domain Eukaryota; kingdom Metazoa; phylum Arthropoda; class Insecta; order Odonata; family Calopterygidae; genus Hetaerina; species Hetaerina titia. Next base: position 67,888,060 of record CM073771.1, read on the forward strand.
GCTGGATTTTTAAGAACAACCTTGGATGATTTATGTAAAATGGAATTGATTTCTACCTGGAATCAAAGAAAACTATGGTAATCTCATCTTACACTTAATTACACTGAAATTACAGATTACACTTTAATTCTATAGAAAATCCATAGTTATTGTGAATGGATTACATTTGGCGATAGAATGTAAGTTGTTATTACAATGGAATGAATTCGAGACGTAAAATTAACTATTGAGTTATCCGATATTTATTTATTCATTTATGCATGCGTACTTGGGTGTACGTTGAACGAAATCAAGATCTTACCTATGACGTCAGCCGTGAATGAAAACATTTGCCTTTTGATTTCACAGTATTTCAATTTGAATGGTGTCTCAGTCAGTGAATCAAAATAGACGTGGAATGAAAATACCACTTTCCCGCAATCAAATAAACATTGGCGCCATCCATGATGATTCATTTTCCGTAGGTCTCTGCTTATAGAGTCGTGTTGATCTGATTCTCCATTCGCTCGAAACTAATTTCTGTTACTCAGCGTCAAAGTTCTGCTTTCTCCTTCGATAAAATTACATTGTGACACTGTTTTAACCGTTACTCGGGGGAACTACCCCACAATTCCAGCACAAATAATTTCCATAATTAATCATTTATCGTTAAATTACTGCACATTCTCCTCAGTTCCAACACTACAATTAATCATTAATAGTTGAATTGTTGTGTTTCTGATTTGTACGTATGCATACAGCATAGAATTACATTTGTTTAATTGATTGGTGCTTAATTTTATTCCCTTTATTTACGATTTGTTGCCTGTGTGACTCGTTCTTGGTTGATTAATTAACTAAACCTTTATCATTCGAAGAGCGAATGCTTCGGTGGCAGTATTAAAACGCGCGAAAAATAACGGCCGACCCCATCTCACCTTCCTACTTAGATTGTCCTTTCAGATTCTGCTACCGCTACTCTTAACTTGCGCTGTCTGATTTGGTAAAGCTTTGGGAAGCGAATTTGGGAAAGCTTGTAAGAAGCGCATTCCTCCAATCTTCTCCCGTCTTCTTCACTATTATGATTAGATTTTTCCACTCTACCTGTTCAAAGTTGTAGAACAAGCAAAGGTTGATTAAATTTCTAATTAGATTATCGATCACACCTAGATAGTGTTCTCGTATCTGCGGTGGCGTACCTAGATTCAACTTCCATTCCCCGTCCGTAACCCTGCCTAAGGATTTCGCCAAGCACTCCCTGGCCCACTGTTGCATACTTCAATCAAGGTTCCTGCGCTCTAACTTTACCGCGTACGGAATTAAACTTGTCGCCCCGCATTTCCCTAATTCCATTACTCGACCCTTTTTTGATGCTGGCATTAAAAGCGATCCCAAATCTTCTGGATTGATGCCTCTCGCCTAAGGCAAAATTCATCATAGTTTCCCTCTATTTTTTTTCCGTATAGTTCTTGAGTAATCCTCCGAAGGCCTCTATCGCAAATCCGCTGTTCGATTTTAATACCTTTATTGCTTTGTTGTGCGTTGCATTTCTGCGGTCCAGACTCTGTCCTCAACTGTCACTATTCCCTGTTATTTCTCTGACAGCCGAATAGTCCTGACGCCGTTGTTGTCATTTGAACTGAATGGCTGACTTAAATATCGTATCCTTCCACTTACGAAGATAAATTTTCGTGTTTTTTTTTACTTTTCTCATCATATCAATTTTTTCTCTTCTCATGTTTGCTTTTTTGAAAAATACCCGTTTCTCGGACTCTACATATTTGAAATGATTACTTCTCAGTTAATTAGTCCCTCGACCGAGGTTCTTAGAACTAATTTTATCTGAATAAAGAAATATATCTTCGTCAAACTTCAACTGTAGGAAAATACGTTGTTGTATAGTGTGGATTGCGTGTGATCTGTCATCATAAATATCACAAATCATAAATGTAAATCATGCTAATAAAAAATATAAATTTGTGGTTTTTGGGGGTATTTTTTAACGATGACGTTTAGAAAAATAATGTAGGTAATTCGATAGAGAAGCACCATGGTAGTGAATAAATCAAGCTACGGAAGTAGTAGATTCGCCGACAGATAAGCATATTATCAATCGAAACGAAAGTTTTGGTAACTGACCAAAGATTTTGACATTGGAGAAGTTTGCATACCGAGTTTACTATGTTGAAAATGATAATCTCTTCTCACGGGTGTGATTACTTTGGGTGGATTTATCAATGAAGTTTGCTGATCTCGAGAGAATATTAGGAAAATATTTTCGCTTTTCCAAACAGGTGAATTGAGTACTCCAATTGAAGTCACACGATGTTTGTCCGAATCGGTTAAATATTTAAGCACATAGAAATTATGATTTATTCGTTTCTCGTCCTCCCACGACGCGGTTTTGTTACTCTATTTCTACAGCATCACTTTCCTCCATTGATCGTACATACTATATGTCGTTCATCTACCTGTCACTTGAGGGTTCGAGGATTTATTGATATTATTTTTGCGTAATATTCCTATCGGATGACTCCGTTAAAAGTTACTGTTGCGGCATCTCCCGCAGTTTCTTGAAATTTGTCTAAGGTATGAACAACCTAAGTGTTTGAAATTGGCTTTAACCTCGTGGACTGTGGCGCGTCGCGCACGACTGCGAATGCCTGTGACATTGTATGTACAGTATTTCGTCACAACATCTTGTTCCTTTAAAGCCCCCAAAATTTCGGAATTAAGAGGACGCCTCGGTAGCTTAACTGGCTAAAGCACTCGGCCGGATATCGAGGGATCCAGGTTCGAATTCCGGTCAAGGCGAATCATTTTTACACTCTGAAATTGTTGCATTGTAATGCACACGTAGTGGATGACTCCTTTAAAAGTTAATGTTGCGGCTTTTCCCGCAGTTTCTTGAAATTCCTATCGTATGTCAAAATCAGAATAAATTAGCGAAAGGGATTAATATTCTCGTAACAACTTAAAAATAGGCATTTTTGATAGGGATATTCTCCTTTTTGACCAGGATTTTTAATACCCATTACCCATAAGCAGAAGGCTTTTTGTTCCAGAGGTAGTACATGTTCGGTAGAAAGATGAAAGTGATGATGTCTGTTCGAGGGAAGGTGATGAATGACAATAATGGCGATTCTTTTGCCCTCAGTGGATCAACCGCCTTTGCCGGTGAGCCCCCTGCTGCAGGAGTTCGTGCCTCGGAAACCTAAGGACAAGATGGGCGTGGACGAAGTGTACATGATCAACTTGCTCCGGCGGCCGGAGAGAAGGGAGAGGATGAACAACTGCTTCGAGGAGCTGGGATTGATGGCCACACCCCTCGACGCCGTGGACGGAAGGTGAGTGTTGGAAATGGTGGCTCGGGCCTTTTATAAAAGCTACGTGGCATGGGTCTGGGAGAGCGTTAGTCCATACGCTATTAGGGTAATTATTCATCAGTGTCTGAAATACCCGTTGAAATTCAACGGGATCGTCATAATTCAGAGTTAAGGGTCGTAATTAGAAATTAATGATGTTCACGCAGCTACGATTACAGCTTTGAAAACAGATAATGTTGCTAATGTGGCACAAATGTTTAATATCGTCAAATATCTGGTGGTAAAATATTTCAAGAAGGTAATAAAAAAACTTTTATATGACTATGTGCCAGGTGAGGCATAGAAAACTGGCAGTGGTTAGTCGTTTTGTTCATCCAAAGTCTAGTCCATCTATTCATCTATGATCCTGTTTTCTTTCAAATTAAAATTTGGTTTGAAGCGCAAAGTATAAGCCAGTGCTGTTTTTCATGGGATATATAATTTTCTTAACAAGAAAATAATATTTGATTTTTATGAAAATTTTTAAAGAGGTTCGATCCTGATTGCACGACTTAGTTGATATGATAGTATAATCATCGGGTAAGTGTGATCTTATCCGGATCAATTAGTTTTTGATATCTGTAAAAGTTTTTTTTACTGCAGCTAGGAGTTGAAATTTTTTTTAGGTATGAAGTAAGAGAATTCAGGCATTTGTTACTGAAGTGAATAATGGATTCCATCTGATATTCCTACTAGACCTCAAAAATTAGACTCATTGCGAATGGTATCATAAAATTGACGTCGAAAATGTATTCCTTCGTAGTTCCGAATGAAGGATCCCCATGGCTGAGACTTGTGAACAGTTTCCTCAGCTCATAGATTTTTATAAGAATCTTTTTGAATTTTTTTGCTGGGTGTCGTAATGTCTAACTCACAATATATTTACATAAAATAAGTTAGTCCAAGTGTAGTTTCTTATTGTAAAAATAGAAAATGTCAATCTTTTTTTTGCAAGAATTCGGCATGACTTACTACAGTTATCCAAGGAAAGTAAAAGAATAGAGCCTATGTTAATGAAGGTATAATGCCTAACTGGTTGAGAGATTTATTTAACTTCTTCGAAAATTTCAACACGTTTCATTGAGATTACAAATCAGAAACTATATCGTCTGCTTGACAACAAACAATGTTTATTCTGCCGACAAAATAAAATATCTTGCTGACTTTAATATCGCATCCCTCCACTGACAAAGTTAAATTTTCCTGTTTTCTTTTTAATTCTCACATCATATCACTTTTTTATCTTCTTATGTTTGCTTTTTTGAGTACATACCCATTTCCCGGACTCTACATATTTGAAATGATTATTGCTCAGTTAATTAGTTGCACGACTGAGGTTATTAGAACTACTTTCACCTGAAGAAAGAACAGACGTTTCGGGCGTAATATGGTGGGATATAATGATCAATCAATAATTGGCAATTTTCCATAAAATAAAAAAAATTACGACAGATTTCAATGTTTTCAATTTCATCGACCTGGTGTAGTTACATTGAAACCGGTCGTGATACATTTTATTTGTGGAAAATTGGCAATTATTAATTAATGCCGACCAAATGTTCCCCTTGTCGTAATGAATTGTTTGATTTGTATAAATGATATGTGATTTGATCTTGTATGCCTCAAAGTTAATCGCTACCAGTGTATTCAGATCCGGAATTTTACAAAAGTTACGGTGAACTTTACGACTGCATACAGCGGAATAATCTGGGAGATACTTTCCTCATAAGATGATAAAGTGGTATATGAAACTCACTGGTCAAGTCCCATGCTGCTAAATATATAAGGTCGCTTGTTAGGCAGGACAGTCTGAAAGCCAAAGTTTTTGTTTGCGTTATTCATATTGTCCTCTTAATTCAAAGATAAAAGAATTGATCCATAAAAATACTACAATTCAACCATAATTGTAATGATGTTACTCTTCCGTTTGAGCTCATTTAAGAAAGTTTTCACTTACTTCGATGCTTTATGACTTGGAACTCCCTCACTTGAAATATTCACACTGCGCCACAAATTTTCATCGTAGTATGGTCGCTGATTTTTTTCGTACTTTCATTCAGCACGTATGGAGTTACTATAAAATACGGGAACTTTTCTTTTAGCGCTACTGCGAAATATTTATTTTAATACCTGATCCTTGGTGTAAAGCAATTGATATGACGAAGCGTAAATTTTCATTTATTTATTTGAACCTTTACTCATATTACTTAAGTATTCCGTTAGAAAAAAAACCTCATCATTTCCCTTATGTGCACCTGGCCTACATAGGATCGAATTCCAGCCATGTTACGGACAAGTAAATGTCTTATGTCAGAATTTTGGAAAATGCACGATCGGCTGGAATGTATAAATAATATTGTTCCATCGTACTCAATGGATAAATATTATATAAAGACCACTACTGGGTATTTTCCCAGATTTTAGGATTCTATTTTACCGGAAATACATACAATACATATTACATTATTTCTGCTAGTGCGAGATTTGGTTTCTTCCTTTTTAACTTTGGCCTTTTATGATTAGCGTTATGCTCAACTAAATCAACTACTTTTTTCAGATTTATTGTTCGTTGTCAATGTACGTGACATACTTAACCACAAGTCGTAAACCCTGAGATTGGCCTACTCAGCAGCGGCCATATGTACCACCATATTCCCACCTCACTATGCCACTGGGTTAGGGAAACTTTAGGTCTCTTAGTTGGTTCGTTTTATCTGAAATGACCTTTTAGTCCTATTTCTTTTTCTCTTATCTTATAAGAGATGTAAAGATTAGACATGGAAATCGAGGAAATGTGCTCAATTCGTATAAATGGAAGGAACCAGAAAGAATGGTGTATGGTATGCATAGTGAATATACTACCTTGATCAAAAAGTTCCCGGAATTTATTCAGAAAATTAAAAATACAAGTTTATTCATCTAAATCTATATTGTCCCCTTCAAAGCAATCCCCATCGACTGCAACACACTTATGCCAGCGCTTGATCCAATCCTCGAAACATTTTTTATATTCGGTTTTCGGTATGTCCATCAGTGCTTCCTGCGATTTTTCCATTAGTTCCTCTCGGCTGCTAAAACGCGTTCCCCGTAATGGTTTTTTAACTCGATTGAACAGGAAGAAGTCACAGGGAGCCAAATCAGGTGAATTCGGTGGCTGTTGGATGGTATTTGTTGCATTTTTCGTCAAAAAATTACGAATAATGATAGCACTGCGCGACGGTCTCGACGCACTGTGCGACGATTTCTGGTCTCTTTCGGCGAATTGCTTCACGCAAACGTCTCATAACGCCCAAATAATACTCTTTGTTTACTGTCTGGCCTTCTGGCAAAAATTCATGATGCACTACACCGTTGTAATCCATGAAAACCGTCAGCATTGCCTTCTTTTTTGACTGAAAACGACGTGGTTCAAGGTATTATTTAGTCGAAGGGTAGTGTATATTTGGCACCCAAAAATGCTTTTCATTTATATTTCACTTTGCAACATTTTAATTTCTGTGTTATGTATTTGTTTTGCGTCATTTATTTTCACTTATTTGCATATGTCACCACGATTCTTCTTTCTTTTCTCATATTAATAGCATTTTCCGCATATATGCTTGTCCTTTGCTTGTTGACACGCTTTTATTTAGTTTCGTTTTTGTTACATTCAAAATTTGAGGTCAATTTTTGACGCACTCCCGGTGTTCAATTAACTCGAAGCTTTGCATAATTACGTATTCCTGTATAAAAGTCCAATTTTCAATCAATTTCAGTTGACTCCCCCCTCCCCAATATTTTAAATATTGTCAGATAAACCCATCAATACTAGCAGATAAGTCTGAGTCAGTTGAGTTCGAATTCATGTGGAACACTTTCCTTATCACACACACTCTCTCTTTTCTAAATTGTCGTATAATCAGGAAGTCTCAGCAACATGGGAATCTAATTCTGGGATAGTGGGAAAATGTTCGAATTTCATGAAGTAAAGACATAATCGCGAGGACTTGAGCGTTGCAGTTTGTAGGTATGTAGTGATACAGCATGAGTTCTGGAGTATTTTTTAAAGGCTCAGTTTGAGTTTTCTACCGCCAGCCGCATTGTTTCCTCTCCCCATATTTGTTTATTTTTCCGTTTCCGCCAGAAGAATTGAAACGCTGCCCCCCTCCCCTCATCCTCGAATTAGTGGTCTAGTTTCTGCGCTGGTAATAGGCTGACGATTAAGGCTACTGAATTGATTTCAACGTGTACAGATTTCGATGAAATTGTACCAATATACCAAAAAATGTACCAAAAAATGTTCAATGTCATATAAATGGAGGGGGAAATGATATATTGCCGGGTTATTGTGTAAGGTAAATTTTAGGTTGTAAAAAGAATCTATCTAACGTTATGGTGAACGCGATATTTTTGAATTAGTTCTACTATTTTTGTGTCCACATTCTCCGAAAAGTTGAAAAAGACATTCCTAATTGTAAGGATCACACATTTTATAAAATCAGTGCTCGGTCCCATCGTTAATCTTCATATAAATTCGCTTCAAAAATTTGCTATGATGTTTGTTCTTAAATTCTCACGGAAACAAAAGAGTCAACACGACTTTTAACGAAGGAACACAGGAGTTTGAAGTAATAATCTCAATTGATAAATATTTCTAAATGAGGTATTTATTATGTTATGTATTAATTCTGAGACACAGGTTCTCGAATTTCCTGTCCAGCGACAAAAAATCAGGAAAGTCAGAAACGTGCAGTCACAATTTCCGCTCAAACCACCTTGATCTCGAAGCACTTTCCCGAAAAAAAACCCGCGGGCCGCACCTACTGACGTCACGCGTGCCTTGTCCCGCTCGGATTTAGCCACCGTTTCAGCCGTGGGGGGCCTGACAGTTGACGGAAGAATATGAATTAGATCGCATGTTTACGGAATAGCTGTCTTGACAGGCGGACGATCTGTTTTCCGTCGCCGGTGCCACAGGCGTCAGCCGGCGAAAAAAATGGAATTTGGTTCTGCTTTCAATGAAACAAGTGGAAAGGTACGAGAATAGATTAAACCTGGGAACATCCAATAAGGTTATAGGAAGTAGAATAGTTTAGGAAAAGAAGAAATTCCCCAAGAAGAAAATAGTTTCAAGCCAACTGCACCAGTCTGAATTTAAAGAGACAAGAAGATTTAAAGAGGTAGAAGAGGGGGAGGGAGGGCAAAGTTGAAACTTTGACGTAAAGAAATGCATATGTAACACAAGAGTCGGATCCAAAGGGCTAGGCACGATGGCCATGGCCTATGGGTAGTGTTCTTGGCTTTAATATAGTCCCAATAGAAATTGCGTGCATGTGCGACATTATTTCTGAATGCCTGCTCTCCCCCAAGCGTAAGTTTCCGCTGAATGATGCGTAACCTTAAAATTTATCATGTTTTTCCGGTTTCCTTGTAGGAGAAAGTTTATCAAGTATTTTTATCCATGCTTGAAATTGAAGTTTTAGTGTTTTTTCCCTTCCCCTTTGAGGTTGTTCTAATACTGCTGTTACTATTTTACGTACGATTGGCAACAAATATACAGTTCCTGGGTCTATTTGTAGAACCATGAGTTTGCGAACGTTTTAAAGTTACAACAGATTCTCTCTTCCAAGCCATGTCGGACGAAAACTCAAGATCATATACGAGGACTGCAACACCCGAAAACTGTGTGTGATGGCATTTTGGAAAACTCCTAATTAATTAATCGAGAAACGCAGGTTTAGTAAATTTCGTGCGTTAAAGAAAATATATTATTTATGGAGGTTTACGGAACTGCCATTATATGACTGAATAATTGGCCGCCTACCGCTATTTTCCATTTTTAGGGTCAAGCTGTATATCAGAAGAAAAATTTCACAGTAATTAGCCTAGTGAATAGTTTGATAGGCGAGGGTGGCCTCGTATGTATGTATGACTTCATGTCATAGCTTGTGCAATAATCACGGCGGGAGGAGAGGTCAATTCCTTTTCCTCCCCTGTTTGAGGTTGCCCTAAAGCTATGGAACCTACAAAAACACATAATGTGGTTTAAGCTGGGGGAGTTCATAGCAAACTGAAATCGAAACCTGACCGTCCGGTTAGTAGAACTCTTAGACCCACCAGTCTTTCACGTCCTAGTGTTTAACTAACTACCATAAATTATTTTCCAAAAATGATTCTACAACCGGATATGTTTCTTTGGGCTGATATTTTTCGTTTCTATTAAAAAAAGCCAGAACGCCATAAGCTGTTAATAAAGCAATCGAACATTAAGTTACTTGTTCATGTTGTCACTCGTCGTTTAGAAAATGGCAAATTGGTAGTTGAGTGCCAAATTGCCATTTTCTATAGTTATAAATTGCCATACTAGATAGTGTTATCATGATATCTGAAACTTACCGATATTTTTGTAATAATTAAAGCTTTTGTATTGATTAAAACGTATCCTATTCGACTTAAACAAGGTCTTACTGTAATCACCGCATGTAATAGGTCAGTTATTAGGACATATCCTTCATGGCTGCCATAAGTTTAATTTGAGCCTGTGACTAAGAGTAGTTATATAATGTGCATATAGTATTAGTGAAGTGCCAAGTTTGGAATACAAATATATTTCTACTTCCCAAACAATTAATTTATATGCATTTCCGAAGCGGTAAAATAATCATTTGTAACTTCTGGTATGCCCTCAGCAAAAGAAAACACAATGAGAGACATTGTAATTGTTTTTAAAGAACTTTAGTGATTATTCTGTAGTATCCATTTAAGTTCCCACATAAGTGCGAGATATATGAAAAATGTATTATTTTGGTATTTTTTACGACGGTTTTTTTAAATGAGTTCTCTTAATTATGCATGACCCGGATGTGGAAGATTCATAAAGATATAGGAGGATCCGCTTTGTCATATGCACTGAGTTACTACATTTGCCAGTTTTTCTCAGATTAATTGTGCCGAAATAAAGTTCATTGATCTAATATTTTTTCAAGAGTTTATAATTGTTTGGGAAAATTATCTTTTTTTAGAAGAGTTAAAAAATATTTATTTTTTGTTAGTGTTAATAGGTTTCCTAAATAGCTTTTCTTGGAGGATTATCCTCTGCAAACCGAAATCTCTGAAAAAGCGGTCATTTTCGCACATTACCGAAATTTATCCCGGTAGTTTATCTCAAATGTAACTTAAGGTAATTTGCACATTTGTAGCAAAATTGCAGCATATTTTATTCTTAAACGGCTTTTTCCTCCCACATTACTCATATCGGTTGACGCGCCGCGCGCTTGTCTCATTCCGAATCCTGCATTCTCCCTATCGTCCCTCCTATCTTCTTTAACAACTACAGTTTCCCCCACCAACTACCAATTGACTTATATCGTTTAGACTACTCATGTTCGTTTCCAACGTCTTTCTTGAACTCCAATTCAATTAAGTTATGGAAAATTAAAATTATTTTCGGGAAAGTTTTGTCAGTTTCGTGATTTAGACAATCTTTCGGATTCTTGTAAATATTGCAAATGAAACAAATACGAACTAATGCGCAACGAGGTAATTTTGGATATTGTTATTAGAAAACGGGGAAATTGTATTCAAAATAAATGGAATCAGAATAACTCTCCCGAAGGAAGTCTGGTAAGTAAGTAATTACCTGGGATTAACTATTATCACGAATCGTTCCAAACAAGGCACTCAAGTTAATGTTATGCAGGCACGTTTTTATGGAAAAAAAATCGCCTCGGTAGACTGCCAGATGTGATATTTCGAAAAATGATAGGAAATTACGTTGAAAAAGTATAAGAGAGATGATATCTTTCATAGGTGAGGCCACATTTAGAGATTTTAGAGTATTCAGGAAGTATTAGGCGTCTACGGGAATAGACGAAATTAAATAACTTGATTAAAATAAAATATCATTCACTGTATTTTAAAAATTTTGTTGTCCTGTAATTGTGACGTGGTTACGGTAGAAACAAGGAGCACACGATGTGAATACTTTTAGAAAAACAAAGAGCTCTCGAGTTAAATAATGGCACGGGAGGAATTAATAAGACTACATGCTACATCTGGCTGGTTACGCCACCCGAATAATGAAATTGGAGAGTTAAGAGGAATGTTATAGTTTTACCATAGTCGTTAGGGGTGGCGGCAGGCAACTGGGGTCATTTGCGGAAATGGCGCTCACAAATTATCAAATATTCTTCCTTTCCTTGTCGACTCGCGAACACCACGAAACCAAGTTTAGGCGGCTGTTAGCTCTATCATTCATTCTATTACCGGACTCGTTTTCTTATAATTAAACAATAATAGCTCATATCCTAATACCGTAGTGTTCACATATTTTAAATTTAATGCGTAGTTGGACTGCAAATGGTTTTGTTTTTGCGAAATATATTCCTTCTACGATGAATCTGCTGGGGATCAGGTAATTGTCATCCCTCTTTAAATATGTTTCTCTTTTTCTCACTCACCGCTTGGTTTCATTTGGGATTGCAAGGATTCTTCTCTCCTTTGCGTACATCATCCAGTTCCACTGCCATGGCATCCCACGTCCCCACCTTCAATGCCTCGGCACATCTTCCTTACATCAGTTCTCCGTGCACCTTCTGCTCGCGTTGTCTCCGCAACGTTTCATCGTGATGAATACAGATTAGGATAAGTTTTAAATATTGGAGGAAAATATTGAATTTCCCATGAATATTCGTTTTAAGAGAATATTTCCTTCCAAGTTGTATAATTTAAAATTTTGATTGGAGTGATATCTTCGTATAAATATTTAACTTTTAGTCGAATCTCCTTCCATTTAACCGAGCGAAACATTCTTGCCGCCTTAACCCATTGCTTCTCTCTTTCCCTCGACGACTATCGCGCGGCTAAGATAAATTTATGAAACCTCGCGGTCGAAATCCGTTCGAAAAGTAACAATTTTATAACAATTTAAACGATTCATGCTAGCCAATATTAAACTTTATGCATTGTAACTTAAGTTTTATTTTTCGCATTCCGATTCTTTGATCGGCAGTCGTAAATTGAAAGGGAATCTTCGTTTTACTGCTGTATTCGCTGTGATTACTCTGACATACAGTAAAACTCGGATATAAAAAGAGTCGAGGTACCGAATTCTATTAATCTTAATAGCCGTTACTCGTCCTATCCGTCACATGTGACAATATGTTGCGAGCACTATCACTCATGGTTGTCTTGTCTGCCTCTCTCACACTCACACTCTCATAAATGTTAGCTTCTGCAGAGGTGATCAAAAAGCATTGATAACATAAGTTATGAGTTCCATTCCAGAATCACTAATCGTCTACCTAATCTATCCTTAAAATTGTAGGAAAATACACTCGCCAGCAATTTGGAAAGAGGTATTGGAAGAAAGAGGAACCAGGTAGAGGAAAAGTATTGGGAGTTGTATTGGGAAAAGTATAAATAAGGGGTTGTTGGGGGAAATCATAAGAAGACTGGTGTATCGATCGGCAGTGGGATATTGAAGACTATGATAGAGGGTAGCATATGAAGCAAACGAGGAAGGGGCAGAAATAGAACAGGGATGTTGGACGATTGAGGGGAGGAAGGAAATATACGGAGATGAAGAGGGACTTTGTTGTAGAGTAGGATATGGGGTTGTGTTTTGTTAGGAGATACAAGGTATTTATTTGGTAATTGTGTCCATCCAAAACCTACCTTAACCGATAGATTACCTAATAATATCCAAGGTCAACCTGTAAGTGCTCAGTTGTACTCAGCTGAGCGCTTCAACGCGGAAATCGGTATTTACTATGATCATAGTCATTCAGCTTATCGATGTCCCAGGTATTTTTCTCTAGGGATCTCACTGACTCATGATTATTGGGCAGATATTAAACAAAATATAAGAGAAAAAAACTTTAAGTCTTTGTAGTAATCCCATTTTATTGAATCTCTGTAAAAATTAAATTAAATGGTGTATCATATTTACGTCAATAGAGAGTAGCTCCTCGTTTTCTGAGTCGTCACATGCTAAGAGTGACCAAATATGACGACAAATTATGAACTCAGGGTTTGTTCCGACGACTTGTCAGTTCGAGCCCTCCATGCAAATTGATGTTCTGATTAACCAATGTCTTCACTCTTCTGTGACGAAGGTACAACGGGTTATGCGGGAGGAGCTAGAAGTTTAGAAATAGGTCATCGATAAACGGGGGTAGGTGTTATCTTGTCAATAGAAGTATTAATGAAGGAACTGTCGAAGATTCGGGTTTATGAGAAATAAATGAGAAGCCCGATTGTAAGTCGTATGGTGATAAAGCAACCAAAAGGGTAAAATAAGGGATATATTTAAAATATATTAATGTTAAGGTTAAAAGATGACCAGGCAAAAGATTGATTGAGGAAGATACGAGATAATGGATGGAATTGAGGATCTGGTAGCCAAGAATTCGTGGGAGATGCTGTAGAGGTTTAAAACACCATGTGTACTCGGGGGGAAAGTCCAGTGAATGGAATAGGATTCGAAGGTATGCATGAGGAAGTAGTAGACGGGTCGACGGATGAACAATATCTGCGTATCAAGCTACGGAAAGTAAGAAATACAGTTACAAGGATGCGAAAGCAAGATCGTCTCCAAGTCATGGTGCGGGATAAATAGAATTGGCGATGAATGTACCTGATAAACCGTTGCAGATGTTGAAGAGTTTGCTTGAGAGATGCCCCAATGGGGAGAAGTATCGCACCTATGGAGTGAAGGTACTTTTGCATTACTACTAATTATGAACATGGTCCAGAGATGATCCTAGGAATTATAGAAGAGCAGTGATCCCTTTTATTGAAAGCATGTAATCCAGTTCTGTTAATAATAGTTTTGAAAGGGATATTGGGGAGAAAAAGAAGAAGAATCAAGCGGGATTTACGGCCGAAAAGTCAACGGTAGCTATTGTTTGAACTTTTAAGCTGTTTTTGGAGAAGCGAGAAAATGACGAAAAAGAGTTGCTCTTGTTTATTCAGAGAAAGCATGCGAAGATATTTCCATGCATGATAAAATTTACTTGCAGTTGGTGAAGTTGGATAGAAATCCCCTAATTTACTTGATTTAGTCAGCAGTTTGCACGTTTAATCTACGGCAAGTGGGGAATATAGTAACAGATGAATTTCATATCACTAAAGGGCCAGGGATATGGATTATTTTTTATCCTTAGAATATATTTTTGTTCGATGTTACAGTAGTGACACAGGAAATCTTGGAATGGAAGTTTATTTCAGTGAATAAAATTATTTACTCTTCAATTTTCGGATGGGCAGATTGTGTTAGCAGAATATGTAGACGATTTTAGCACAATCTGCGTCCAAACTGGTTAGGCATTTGGGGCCATACTTATCAGAAGGTGCTTAAATTTTAGGCCCCTAATGAAAAGGAAGATTGAATTTGGACGCCTTAAGGTGTAGTACTGCCATCTACTACCTTGATCAAAAAGTTCCCGGAATTTATTCAGAAAATTAAAAATACAAGTTTATTCATCTAAATCTATATTGTCCCCTTCAAAGTAATCCCCATCGACTGCAACACACTTATGCCAGCGCTTGATCCAATCCTCGAAACATTTTTTACATTCGGTTTTCGGTATGTCCATCAGTGCTTCCTGCGATTTTTCCATTACTTCCTCTCGGCTGCTAAAACGCGTTCCCCGTAATGGTTTTTTAACTCGATTGAACAGAAAGAAGTCACAGGGAGCCAAATCAGGTGAATTCGGTGGCTGTTGGATGGTATTTGTTGCATTTTTCGTCAAAAAATCACGAATAATGATAGCACTGTGCGACGGTCTCGACGCACTGTGCGACGATTTCTGGTCTCTTTGGGCGAATTGCTTCACGCAAACGTCTCATAACGCCCAAATAATACCCTTTGTTTACTGTCTGGCCTTCTGGCAAAAATTCATGATGCACTACACCGTTGTAATCCATGAAAACCGTCAGCATTGCCTTCTTTTTTGACTGAAAACGACGTGGTTTTTTTGGTCTCGGCTCATTTGGTGAACGCCATTCACTTGCCTGATGTCTGGATTGCGTGTCGTACTCATAAACCCACGTCTCGTCTCCAGTAATGATCCTTTTGATGAATGTGGGATCGGATTCAGCCTCGCAAATCATGTCTTTTGCGACGTCAACACGGTCTCTTTTTTGCATGAAATTGAGGTCTTTTGGCACCAACTTTGCTGCTACACGACGGAAACCCAAATCATTAACCACAATGTCTTGGGCGGATCCATAGGCAATGTTCAAGTCCTCCGCTATTTCTCTGATGGTTAATTTGCGGTTATTGACCAACATTTCTTTTACTTTATCAATTTTTTCACCGACTTTCGATGTCGATGGTCTGCCACTGCGTTCATCATCTTCGATTGACTCACGACCACTTCTGAACCGCTCGTGCCACTGGTAAACGACCGTTTTTTTTTAGAGAATCGTTGCCGAAACACTTTTCCAACATTTCCAACGGCCGTGCGCCACTAAATCCGTTTTTTACGCAAAATTTAATACAAGTTCGTTGTTGCAAATTTAAATCCATTTCTGCAATTGTAAAAAATCGCCAACACACACAGAGATAGATGTACTCTTGGCTACGTAACTTTTGCAAATGTCAAGTTATGACAGTAAGATTTAAAGGGAATATCAACAACAGATGTACCAATTTAACAAAAAAAACAGAACTCAAATCGGAACGATGGGAGCGCCACACGGTGGTTATTCCGGGAACTTTTTGTTCAAGGTAGTATGTAGCTAAGAGTAATAAGTAAAGAGATGATGTCCGAATGTAAATATTTTATACATGAGATAGCGTGTGCAAACATTTGTTTGTAGTTGCAAAACCGCGTAATGGTTTTGCGTATTTCTGAGTTCACTTTAGAGTTCATTCGGTAATATTTCATAAATGTTTTCCATTTCTTTCTTTTAATTTAGTAGCTTGGGAGATTTTTGGTCCTAGTTTCGTGTTCATTTTCTCTTATCAGACAATATTTAACTCTTAATAGTTTATCCATTTTTTTATATTTTACTTTAATTATTAGGTAAGATTACATTTATTACATTTCAATAATTTTGAAGTTTTTATCTTATTATATTGTATTTTACTTCAGGGTAATTTTTCGGTCAATAATCCTTGTCAGTAATTTTTTAAAGATATATTCTGTGTCGTGTATAGTTCATTTATCTTTATGCGTAATTTTCTTGATAAATGTTTGATATTTTTAATTTAACCTTAGTTTCAATCAAATATTTATCCTGCAATCAGTCTTTGTCGGCAACTTTTCATTTTTGTTAGTTTTATTACTTGTGGGCTTACGTAGAGAAACGTCGACTCCTTTTTCAGAGGTTTGGCAAACGACTTATGATGACCCAGGAGGATTCGTGCAGACAGCTATATTTTTACTAACGGCATTACTAAATGCTTACCCTTTCCAAACACAATACTACGCTTTAAGAATATTTTCCGTAATGTTTATATGCAAAAATAAGATTTAGCAAGCACACAGAAGAGGAATGGACGATGTTCTTAGCCTTGAAATTAAGCACCAACTAAAGAAATACGTTCTCACCTCTACATTTCAATTATCTGTATCCAGTAGCTTGATAAAATAAAGTAATTACAAGAATTACACTACATTCATGCAGAAGACACCAAATTTCTCATGCCCTAAGGAAAGCTCTGCCTTTTCCCACCTCGCCCTAATAAAGCCCTTCGCTTTTCAACGAGTAAAAGTACACTCTCTCCAAGAAATAAACATTGTTATTGTGACTAGCATCAAAAATACACTCCTGCCATGGCGATTATTCTTCAAGTAGTTGTCTCGCTTCTAGCTCTTGGAATTATGGGGTTGCAAAATGGCGTATGTAAGATACGCTTCTTGTGTCCTAAATCCGGGGCTCGAAATAGATGCCTAGTTTTGCGCCGTATTGCTGCCTAACGGGTTTTCACATCTTTCAAGGTGGCGTCCTCCATAAATTGGGCGATTTAGGTGCTTAAATGACGAGTCTGGACACAGCTTCAATGTTTAGAAGGCTTAAAGAAGGAAATATTACTAATATTAACACATGTGCGTATCTGGAAGAGAGAGGGTAGATAATGTTATGTCAGACGGAGAGAAGATACATGCATGGTATAGAGAAAACAAGATATTTAGGTTTGTTTTTTCAAGAAACTGTAATAGTAACTTTAACGGAGTCACCCGCTATGTGTGCATTATAATGCAACAATTTCAGAGAGTAAAAATCATTCGCCTTCAATCATCCCGGTCAAGGCGAATGATTTTTACCCTCTGAAATTGTTGCATTATTTAGGTTTGTTGTTAATAATTTTGGAAATTATAAAGATTAATTTTCTGAAAGGATAAATAAAGTCAGGAACATGATCAGAGCACAGTATCAGGTTTTTATGGAATGGTAAAGTTTACTTTTAAGTCAAAGATGATATATGAATGGGTCGTCAGTAAAAAGCGTTTTGTTATATGGAGCCGAGGCATGGAATATAAAAGAGAGGTAAAGATCGCTTGATGGTGACGGAAATGGATTTTTTATGCGTAGTGTACAGAAGGTTGGATTGGGCGCTTAGAAAAACTGAAATTAAGGGCGGATTGAAAATGGTTGGCGATATTTTAGATGACACTCAGTGGATGAATGCGAAGGAGCATTTAGCGTAAAACGTGGTGGAACATATGTCGCCTGAAATTAGGAGTTTGAGGCCAAGGCTTAAATGGGCAGACGGCTCAACAGAAGCAAGGGTAGCGAGGGATTTATATGTATTTTGAACACTTCCAAGGTAGACTTCGACGAGAACGGGCAAAGAGGCAGGGAGAGTAGTAGAAATCCGCAGCAATAGAAACTACAAGGTTTGGTTCGACAACCCGTCTGTGTGAGCGCTCCCTGTGAATGGACATGTTGAATAACTATTCTATTTCATATTAACCCATCTTGTTGACGAATGTAATTATATAGGCTTCAGAAATATTTGTCTCTTTTTTTAGAAAAGCAGCTCTGCTAAGCAAATCTATACCCTTTCAAAATCTTGCTGTCTATGAATCGATGACGTATTCATGAACTTTTTCAGGAAATTCCCATTTTCCCTGCTTCCAATTTAATGTTTTTTATCGTCATTAATTTTTTTTTTAGTTTCCATTATTTCACAGTCTCCGTATCCGATAAGTAAAACTATAAACATCTGTTTTAATCTTCTCGCTGTCTCCTATATCTCCATTCGACGTTATCTCTCTCAAGTGTTTAAGTGTATTACTCGTGCAACTGTCCACTTATCACCTCCATTAAAGCAGTCCTTTGAACCGTTTTAGTTGAGAATATCAATAAGGGTGATATTATGCAAATGGTGATGTTTATTTCAGCGAGGTGTTCGTTTGCGTTTACGATACTTCCTGTTGAATTCCAGTGAGAATTCGCACCAATCATATTTTGATGGCTTCATCATTTCATGTTTTTATTTAAAGTATAAATGAGTCACTATTCATTGTGTAAATGGGTTCTACTCGGAAAAAAGTCCGAAATATTGGAGTAATATATCATGTTATGAGCTACATTCTTTCAATGGAGGCTTTTTAATCACGGTAGCATCTCGTGAACTCGTAACTGAAAGAGCCGGACATTTCTATTTTTAACTCGTACAATTTCGTTTAACTGGTGTAACTTCGTAATGAAGCTTCGTTCATTTTATCACCGATGTTATCCCCATTTTCTCGTATTAACGACTTCACAGTTCTCTTAAGATCCCTTTTGTGACACTCTCAGCCGAAACTCTCATCTCATTTCTCAATTTCCACCTCTGAAAGTTCATCACATTTTCAAACTTTGGATCAATAATTTCTCAGGAAAGTAGTTATTTCCAGATTCTCAACGAGAAATTCTTAAATGTTAATTAAACTGCTAAACACAGTAAAAGTTCTTTCAGCGTCAACTCCATGCCGAATACTAGTTTGCTCTTACCTGCTAAACCTTAGGTCGTGGGTTCCATTCCCGCCATTCACATGAGTTTCTGGCTCGTTTCTCGACTCTTGAGAAACGTGATGGAATTCAAGTACTGGCTCAAAGAGATTCCAGGGGCATATAGGGTTACTACCTGTGTCCGAAAGCTAAATTCATGTGATAACTATGTATCACAGTGCCTCCGGAGTTGATCATAACTTCGTGTATAGGGGTGTGAGGGGCGTCTTTAGACCCTCAATTTGGGAAGTCACAGTCTTTCCGTAGTTTTGGAATATAATAAGTAATAGGAAACTCGAATATTAAAAAAAACCAAGTATTTTTAAAAACATTGCTAACATTTTTGCACAAAAATTAACGCACGTAACGTGTTACTCTTTGCCAATATATCGATAGGTACATCGATATCAAGCCCAGTGTTCCTATGGATGTGCAATATAGTAAGTTAAGTAAGCCGACTTTGGGGTAGGACGTTACCTCTTCCCCCTGAATTCGTTACATGTAAGCTGTATGTTACATTGAATCATCATACTTACTTAGATATATACTTACTGTAAATCATCATGTAATCTGTATGTTACAGCTTACATGATGATTTAAAACGGAGTAGGTAGTGGAGAAATGTAGCAAGTCTATGCCCATCAGTTTAGTTGTTTTCACGACGGATAAATGGACTTTTTTCGGACAAACCCTTAAAATCGAAAGTTGTGGAAGTATTCAGCAGCAACGAGAAATTATTATGAGAGTTCTTGAAGGAAATGATAGGTAATTGTATGTTACTGTGACTTTTAAATCAATTCGACCTACAGTGACTCCACGCAAACATACTTTTCGTTCATATCAAGCATTTTCAATTATTTTATAGTTTAAGTTTTAGTCTTTATTAGTACTTTTCACTGAGAAAGTATTTAAAGGTTGACCAAAGTGTATTAAAGTGGTGCCCAATATAGATGATGCATGGTCAGGAAAAACCTATGTGGAACTTGTTTGTTTAATGTAGAGCAGTTTCGTTGATGCAAGAATGGACAAACAATCTTTTTCGTAGTATGAATCGCAAATAGGTATCATGAGAAATATATTTTCTGGTAAGAATTATAAATGCGAATGATATTTAGGCTCCACAACTGAATCAACTGATCTTCAGTCTCCAAAATTTTGGAAAATGGTTGCTGGAATGACTGGGTCGAGTCCGCTGACCACATAAACGCGAAAGTCGATATATTAAAAGTATTCATTTCTGTAGAAAATTACGATAAATTGCTACAGCTTAGTTACTGTTGCAGGAGCATACATGTAAGTATTGAAGAGGCAGAATAACTCACTGACAACGATGTAGTCTCTCTTTTGTTTTCGGATTATTTTTCGAAAAAACAGGATACGATCGTATTAGATCTTTTTAATGTGGAAACAAACTAAGTATCATCGTAATAATACTTTTATGTAGGAAAGGGTGCTACTGGAGTGGAGAGAAGCACCAGAATAGTTGTTTCTGCAACTCTTCGTTCTATTTAAGTGTAGTTGATATTCATTGCTACCAATTTCACAGTTAATGGCTTCGGGAAATGTCGAAACGTTATGCATTTTAGCTTACAATGATTTATTGTGAATTTCACCTGATATTAACCGTATATTATTATCCAAATTATGCTATTTAATGGTGTATGATACTTGAGTCGTTCAATAAATCCTAAAACTAGAAGAAAACATTTTTTGGTAGATTTTTTATTTTTTTAAATAATCTCCTTTTAGATCGACACACTTTTCCTAGTGTTTCTCCAATTTTTTTAAGCCTTTTAAAAGGTAGGATTTCGGAAGATCCTCAAAATAGGCGACTGTGTTCGCGATAACCTCTTCTTTCGACGTGAACTGTTTTCTGCCGAGCCATTTTTTCGGAGTTTAGGAATAAAAAAGTCACCGGGGTTCCAATCTAGTGAACTTTAATTTCATAATTTTCGCCATCGAAGCTGCGCAGGTGTGCACCGGTCCATATCTTGATATAAGAGAATTTTGTATTTACCAAATGACGTTTTTCTTGATTTCCTCTCTCAACCGGTGTAATAACCGCGAATAATATTCTTTATATATCTTTGTTTTTTTTGTGATAATACGATTCCACGCTCACCCCAAAAAACCGTGGCCATCACCTTGTCGCCCGATTTCACCGTCTTCGTCTTCTTCGGAGCCGGATCGCTTTTAGAGACCCACTATTTCGAATGTTCCTTTGTCACTGGGGAATAGCATTGTACGTATCCATATTTCGTTCACATTTATGTACCAACGCAAAAACTGCTCAGGAATGACACGGAAAATTGCCAATCCAGCCTTCGAATCGATCACGCGATAGCATTTGTTCACCACTGAGAGTCCATTCTTCCGAGATTTTCTCACACCCAATTTTTCATGCAAAATTGAAAACACTATAACTTGTGATGTGCCTGTGGCCTCAACTATTTCGTGAACTTTGATTCGTCGATCACTCAAAACCAAGTCGTGGATTTTGTAAATCCCTTCGGAGGATGTCACTTCCACTGGACGTCCCGAATGATGTTCGTCATTTGTGGATATAAGGCCTCGTTTTAAATCATTTACTCCATTGTAAACAGTAACAAACACAGGAGCAGATATGTCATGAACTCCCAGAGCGCAACTCGGCTTTGATCTCTTTCGGTGTTTTGCCTGAAAAATGATGAAAAATAAACCACTGCTTATAGGGGTGGTTAGAGTTGAAAATTTAACAGCATTCAAGTGAGATGAGCCTTATTAAAAGCAAACCTTTTCCGAGACTACGAGCGCCATCTCTTGGATTTTCTGAGGAGTCATTGTACGAGCCACCACTTGGTGACTGTAATTACTTAAGAGCGTGTGAAAATATGTTTATTAAGAACTGGATATCCGATTCGTAAATATTCTGAAATTCCGTCATATACTTTTATGCTTCTGCTTTATGTACATTTCTTTTGTTACTTCCACCATTATTTCTACTTACGAAGGCATACTTTAACCCAGTACCTTTAAATGCTGAAAAATATTTTCCACTTCTCTGAGAATGTGCAAATTATTGCCTTTATTGTCTAATATCGTGTTAATACTTGGAAGTAGGAACTGTTTCATACTTAACGAATATAGGTTTTCATCATCCCGGAAACAAATTGTCTTCGCTTAATTAATATCTAGTTAGGGTCAACGTGAACTAAAGGCTCTGTAACGTTTCCAGATATCAGAGCCATTCAATAAATTTATTCACGTGACCTTTTCCGATCGTCAGTATTTAGTTTCTCAAGAATTAATTTTGTTTACATAAGGCTCTCCCAGAATAAGGTTCAGAGGTTAAAAATCTCCTCTTGAAGGTTTTCATTGGAAGCTTCAATTTCGTTGTCTTACAATTTTAGAGAAAAAATGCGCCTCCCCTGAATGGCTGTGTTACTTCCAAGAACACCGAGTAAAATGTGTGTTTCATCTTTCTCGATAGAGCATGTGTTTGAATATGGTTTATACTACTCTTTATTTTTTCTTATAAAATACAAATTGAAAGATTTGTCATAAAAGGCTAATATAAAGGTTGATATTTGGGAAGAAGTGGGATGGGCCAAAGCACTTTCAATTAATAAACAAAATTTATGCGTATTATTTCAGTTTATGGTTAGATTGGAAAGAATTAACCTTTGGAAAAGGTAAGCCAGAAATTCTTGTTAACCTTATTAATATTTTATCAGCCTTTGTAAACATTACTTTGTTATCAACGACGAGCTAACTGTAAAGGCTCGTAATTCGTGGCAGGAATGTGAAATCTACGTGTGCCCACCTTAACTATTGGATAAAAAGTGTGTATCATTGCGTTAAAGCGGAAATATTTCCAACCTTTCACAGTAATTACCGTTCCAATGTGATATGCTCGAATATATAGCCACTTGAAAAATATATTCGTGAGTCCATCACACATTTCTGATTAAAAGCATGTAAATATTGTCCTTTCTCTCGGAACAACACTTAAAATTCAAATTTTAAATTCGATAGAAGACAGGCCGTATATTTTATGCTAATAAGACTACGGTAAAATGATTAATAATTAAATAACAACGAACATATGCATACATATTATGTAAATTGTATGCCTAATACGTTAATATTCCGTTAGGCGTTGTCAGGTTCATGAATTTTAACTACCATACACGGATACAGATTGGTAATAAATAGCATAAACCATTTGCTTGTGTCAAATATTTATCACGGCCAATTTAGGTTGCACTTTTTATATAAGACATCAACTTCAATTGCGTATTTGTTCAGTAAATTTGGAATAATTACACTATTTTGTTTCCTACCATAATCAGTGTAGGTATATCCTAGGTACTGTTAAGAAATTGCCTCATGTTACAGGTATATATTACATCTACAGAGTTTCTGAATTCTTCACTAAAGAAGTATTTGTTTACTTGCTATAATCGTGTAGTTCTAATGCAGACTCAAGTTGAATAAGATCATGATGGCTAAGGTCAGGTGTTAAGTCTGGAAATAGACTTTTTGATCGGTGATTCCTTGTTCCTGCATACCCCGTGGAATGTGGTGGCATAAGTTCGACCGAGCCTTTTACTATGTGAGTAAGCCTATGCTTACTGTTTTACAGTTCTTTGAATATTAATGTTGGGGTTGAATGTCATATTTAGCCATAGTAACATGATTTACTTATCTGTTTTGCCGAAATTTCTCTAATATTTTTTTTACATTTGCAATAATTTTCATTCAAACTTGTTTACAATGGTGAATCCATACTTTTAAGCTAAGTTGACCTAGGGTATGTACCCAGGACACATATTGCATCTTTTCTGAGTGAGTACTTGTGCCATTGCATAGAATAATCTTCATCTTTGGTTTCGAATATTTTTCTCGCCTTCCTGCGATAGTTTTTGATAAAATTTTGGTGGATATTGATCTCACCTTTTCCTAAGTTTTGGTTTGCATTTTGAGGGGATGACTCCTGTCATTCATTTTATACTTTTTAACAGTCACAAAAAAAGACTGCGTCACCGAATGACCCCTCACCCGTGCCCTGTGTATATTCATATCCTTTCGCTTTAATTTCCACGTGGAAAGCTGTGAATTCGTTTGTTGCGTGTTTCCAGAGCGGCCCTTTAATTAGAGTTTATCTATTATTTATATTAATTAAAAGTAGTAAAGAATAATTCATTGGTGTGACGTCTAGCATCAAGATTATGATTAGCAATTAGGTGAGTTGACAAAAATTTTGAATGCATTCCCTGTAAATTGAAAATAAATCGAAGTTTAAAACCCTCAATGGAATCGAAAACCGTTAGTCGACATTTCGATGAATATCCTATACACACACACACATATATATATATATATATATATATATATATATATATATATATATATATATATATATATATATATACAAAAATATAAATGTATAATTTTTATTATTAGGTAATCTACCGGTTAAGGTAGGTTTTTGGATAGACACAACTATCAAATAAATATTTTGTAACTCCAAACAAAACCCAATCCAGCAACCCACTCTACATCAGGTCTCTCTTCATCTCTGTGTACTTCCTTCCTCCCTTCATCCCGTCCAACATCCCTATCCTGTTATGTATATAGAATGTATATATATATATATATATATATATATATATATATATATATATATATATATATATATATGAGTCTGACCTGAAGAAGGCCTCGGAGTAGGCCGGAAGCTTAAATCATCTACAGTGTGAGTGTCCTTTTACGTGTTATCTGTTTTATTCTGTGTTCTATTGTGCCGTCCAAAAGTTATATATATATATATATATATATATATATATATATATATAAACACACAAACACTAACACAAAAAACACTACACACATAGAAACATAAAAGAAGGACACTTACATTGGATATTTACGTTTCGACGGCACGGCCGTCGTCATCAGAATGCCGTTGTCGGGGAATAGCGGAGAGGACATGTGCAAGAGGAGGGTGACGGGAGGAGAGGTAAGGGGCCAATGGGAAGCGGACAAGGTGGGGGAGGGGGAAATGGCAGGGGGCGGTAGAGTTGCCGCGGTAGGGGAAGAGCTGGAAGGTCCCGGTCGTGAAGCGGCCGGGCCTTTAGCGGGGGACTTGGTGACCGATTCGCTCAGAAGAGTGAAGCGGTTCTAGGAAGCTTTGGATAAAATCCTTATATATATATATATACAAATGCATATATATGCATACATATACACATATACATATATATATATACATACACACACTCTTCTACATATATACAAGGAGGAGGAGAATTAAGGGGCCAATAGGAAGCGGACAAGGTGGGGGAGGCGAAATGTAGGCAGCATTGGATAAAATCAGTGGGCTTGGTTCAGCCCGGGGGGTTTAAAGGACTGGAGCACCCAGATATGTGCCATCTCGCGAGTTCTCACCTCTATGTTACTAGCGGAATTGGGAAGGATTTCAATCACTGAAACGGAGAAGCAGTCATCAAAAGACTGGTTGTGGGAAGCAGTGTGAGTAGGGATGGGATAATTAAGGAAGGTGGGAGATTTGTCGGAATAGCGGTGGTTATTCATTCGGAGGGAAAGGGTGGTCGTGCATTCACCCACGTAAAAGGCAGGGCAGAAGTTACAGGAGAGGCGATATATAAGGTTTTTAGAGGTGCAGGTGGCAATGGGTTGGGAGTTGGTAATAAGGGACGTGGAAGGTCTGAGGAGATGGCAGCATTTACAGCGTGGGCGGTTGCATGGTGCGGACAGGGGTGGGGAAGAGACAGGGGTGCTCGTAGGTGGTTTTATAGACTTAAAGATATCACGCAGGTTTGACGGGCGTTTAAATGAAACGGAGGGACAATGTGGGAATAAAGGTGATGTGGATTGACTGTTGCTAATAATTGGGAAGAGTTCACGGATTATCTGTTTAATTTTGTGGGTTCCGGGGAAGAAAGTGGTGATAAGGTTAGGGCATTTTGGGCGGTTAGGTTTGGGGAGAGGAGTGTATTGGGTTGAAGGTTTGAGAATTTTCCTGTTGAGCAGTGTTTCAGGGTACCCACATTCTCTGAGAGAAACGTGTAACTGGTCAATGTATTTCCGTTTGGAGGGGGTGTTGTTGCAGAGACGGAGGCCGCGGACTGAGAGTGAGAAGGGGATGGAGCGTTTTGTGTGCGATGGGTGACAGCTATTGAAATGGAGATATTGTTGGGTGTTGGTCGGTTTAATGTGAACTGAGGTGTAAAACTTATTGTTCTGGAGATGAATTTCAATGTCTAGAAAGGTGAGATTTGAGTCTGATATAGAGGAAGTGAAAGAAACCGAGGAGGAGGAGTTGAGAGAGGAAATGAAGGATGACAAGTTTTCGCGTCCGTGGGGCCAAAGGAGGAAAATATCATCAATGTAACGGGCCCAGAAGAGTGGTTTAAGGGTTTGTTGCTGGAGAAATTTTTCTTCAAGTTTACCCATAAAGAGATTGGCGTATGCAGGAGCCATACGCGTGCCCATTGCAGTACCTTTTATTTGCAAATAAATTTTTTCATTGAATTGGAAGGCATTTTTGGTTAGGACGAGTTGGCTCAGTTCGAGAAGAAAATCTGTGGATGGAGTGTGTGGTGTCGGTCGTAGAGAGAGGTAATATTTCAGTGCTTCTAAGCCTTCTTTGTGGGGAATGGAGGTGTACAGAGATGTAACGTCTATTGTGGCCATGAGAATGGTCGTGCTGTGAGGAATTAGGATTGAGTGTAGACGTTCCAGGAAGTGGTACGAATCTTTGATGTAAGAAGGGAGTGAAGTGACTATGTGTTGAAGGTGGCGGTCTATAAATGCGGAAATTCGCTCAGTGGGGGAGTTGATGCTAGAGACAATGGGGCGTCCGGGGTTATTGGTTTTGTGAATTTTGGGTAGCAAATAAAAATACATACAATACATATATAGCAAATAAATATACATATATATATATATGTAGTGGTGCTCATGTTCACCAAAGATAATATTTCTCATGATTACATAAAGGTAAATGGTACATATATCGATGAAAAATAGAAACTTCCAAGGAAACCCTGGTAGGAATGGAACGTCTAAAAAACGCAGCTGTTTAGTGGAGTTTTAATTTTGCACTAGCCTTTCAGTACTAATCCTTTACTGGGTCCGGTCGGCAACAGTGGAACAATGGTGCATAGTGAGATTAACTTTGTGAATTCAATTTTACGTCTCCAAAGCCCTTTAATTAGTGATCCAATGCTCCGTCACTGGCTCTTTAAATCAATTTTTGTATCTTTGATTCTGTGGATTAACATCGTCATCACCATCATGCCTTTCATCCGAAGATAGTTGGAGCCCTCCAGTCTTTCCTTTATTATGGTAACTGCGATAGTCTCTGAAAGGTCTTCCATCCACCATTCATATTTACTTGGCCTATGTGCTTATCTCTTCGTCTTCATCATGGGACATTCCCGCTATTATATTCTTAACAAATTCCCCACGTATCGGGGTGAACCCAATCAGTTTGGTTCTGCTTTGGTTAATTTTATGCCATTTTGTCTGTTCCTCCTGTAATATTTCGTATTCTTCTTCATTTTTCATTTATATGTTCATTTGCATTTTAAGATTCCACCTCCAGCACCGGGTTTCAAAGGACTCTATTCTTCTCTGTTTGGCAAGTGTCAGAACAACTTTATACAGTTAGTGAAAGGAGAGATGCGATTGAATCCGTCTAAACTGAAGATATGTAAAATAATTTGAAATGTGGCTTTGGAAGTAGATTGAAAATGTTTGAGGACTATCGACGAGGTAACCTTAGTTTTCGTGTACCTTGAAAAGTAGTACAGGGAACTGAATGGTCGCTGTATTCACGGGCACAGTAAATCAGTACGCCTCAAATTGCAATGGTTGGAAGGTCGCGGCGCTTGTCGTTTGGTTACAATAGCGACTCAAAATTAATAATGCAGTTAAAATACCCGCCAAATGTTAAGTCCGTTGGGTGATAATGTTTTTATTGATAGAAAAACTTCCAAGCTGCTGACGCTCATCGGGAAATTTGTGCTCTGTACGGACTGAAGGTGATGAGTGACAGAGTTTTGCGTCAGGGTTGTTGTTCGTTACAGAGTAATGTCCATGATTATGACAAAAGTGACCGCCCGTCTGTGGTGAACGATGAACTGCGTCGGAAAATTGACGAAAAAATTAGTGAAAACGGGCGTTTAACGTATTCTGAAATCTTTAGAAAGTTTTCCACAGGTTTCTGCGCCTCTGTTGCATCGAAACACGACTGAAAAGTCAGGGCACCACATTTTTTGTGCACGAGGAAATTCAAAATGCCGTCATCGGTTAGCTGCGAACTCTGGCGGCAAAATTTTATGCTGAAGGAATTCGTGAACTATTTCAGAGAGATGACAAATGTTTAAATGTTTGCCAAATATGTAGTATTTTGGTATAGAACTGATTGATTGAATATTTTATTTTTTTTCCGCGAGCGATTAGGGATCAGAATAACATTGTCCAACACCGGTAGGGTCATATTCGGGTAAAAATTAGTCTAGTGTGCATTCACCCCCTGCCACACACCCTAGTGGTGGCTTTCAGGGTATTAAAATATTTGTGTATAAAAATATTAGAGATAGGTGTTTTTGAGATGAAAATATCATTTTTGTATCTATTCTAGTGTATTTTTTATATACCACATCAGAGATTTTTACTATTTGGACGGCGCTCTTAAAATGAGAGATGAATGTTTTAGAAACGGAGGAGAAAGAGCTTTGATAGAAATGATAGCGAGAAGGAAGATTACTTGACTGGGTTATATCGTGAAGTATGACTTTTCATTGAATGGAATTCCCGAAGGAATGATTCAAGAGAGGAAAAAGTGGGAAGGAGATATGGAATGCTGAGGGTCGTGGAGAATGGCAGAAGATCCTATCAAAGTCGGAAGTATGCACATAACGGAGAGGAGTGAAGAGAAATGTCCTTGGAAGGTTCTCCTTAAGAAAGTTATTCGATGGCTTCATAATATTCCACGCGAGGTGTTTTATTGACTCCGACCCCCGTCATCGGAACGATTGCGGCATTGTAGGAAATGTAAATGCGAAATAAATGCGACACTGTGATTGGAAGTAGAAAATAAAAAAAGTATTCGGTATATTTTTACTGCTGGCAATGTTACGCCAGAATCAAGGTTACAATGGGGGGGGGGTGTAGGATGTTAAAAAGTTATTTCATTACTCAGGATATAAATCACCATTGGGAAACTTCGCCTTGATGTGTTTCATAAAACACAAGTGACACACATTCGCAGGAAAAACTGGAATAAGCTAAAATGAACGACCGCGATACAATATCCCGTCGGCTCATGGAAGCTCCACGAGTCTATAAACCCAACGTGTCGTGTTTTATTTTAAATTCACGAAATCTTCAGTCTTTCGAGAAACATCACAAAAATCCCGTTGAATGACGCTTATAGCTCACATTGTATCTCTGTTGCAGTTCCCTTCCCCTTCCCCCCTCCCCCACTCGGGATTTTCAAATCCGGAATCAGGAATTGCACCCATCGAAAGGATTTATTTCCCTGCATCTATTATTTTAGACGAGAGAGGAAAATGTCGCATTTCAGCCGAGAGTTTGGCGCTACAAGGCTCGTGGAGTAAATGGAGTCGGTACGTGGTAAAAATGAAATAAACCCCATCTTGTTCCAAATGAAAGGATCGTATTTTTTGCCAGTGTAACGGGAGTGAAAAAGGTGAAGGGGAGACCCATTTCGGATAGTGAGAGGCCCGTCTGAAAATTCCATCTCCGAAAGCGTAAAAAGTCTAAGAATAATATGGGCATTTAAATTAAACCCGTGAACATAATATCCTTTGCTCATTTTTTTCAGTTACCGCGTGTCTAATTATTTTCTCTCCGTAACAATGTTTGATGTACGTAGAGTACCCCATTAAGGGTCGACTACGTAATGCGTCGTAAATTTTCCGCATTAAATCTCATCAAAAAATGATTCGCATAAAATTGCCATTTGTTACCAAAACAGTTTGGGTGATGCATACGTGGTGGGAAATAAATTATGAATTATATGTAGAGGTCGGATGAAGTGATGAAATTTTCGACAACTTTCAGGCGGGCCGACACGATCCGCCGTAGAAAAGGCGCGAACAAAAGACATGCAAACGGAGATTGGTATAATTAAAAAATGACCGGGCACGAGAAATATGAAAGACAATTCGATCGATTTCTGTGATGAGATGCACAAGCTTGGGGAAATCTTAAACACTAATGGTCGAAGATATTAGATTCAATCTAGCTACCCTTAAAGAATGCGAATGAAGGTGTGCGACTGCTCAAATTTTCGCTCTAATGCGAATAATAGGTTTTTTAAAACTGTTTCATTTGCAGTGGAAATTCTTGTCTCTAGTGAAAAAAACTGTATAGCTTTCTTCCCTCAATTTTGAATTGTATATTCCCTCACCCTCTTTTGTACATTATGTTGTATTGTCCCTCTTAATTGTATGTACTTAAAATAGGAATTGCAGTCCAGTGGGTAGATCTTTGAGGCTTTGGACTACTGAGCGGGGAGCACGGGATCGATTTTGGGTAACGCTTTCATGCACCCTCGCCTTCACTCTATACTCGAGCTGTGTCTTTCTTTCGGGATATTCCTAGGAATAGACACTAAAAGGGAAATGAACTGGCCCCTTGCCTCATGCGCGAATTTCACTTGCTGCTCGGCGCAGTATGAGTTGAGCTTTACACTCATCTATCAAATCAACCTTCAGTTGACCACTGTGGTGGTTTCCTAACCAAAGCTAAATTATGGCAGTAGAGTCGACAAAAAATCGAGAAGAGAGAAGTGCTTGGATTGACATCGACAGTTTAAGCTTCACTTAACGCCCGTTAACGTTTAAGCCGCCATTGCCAATATCTTGACATAGTGTAATCATCTCCGAGTAAAAGTACAACTCGATACAGGTAAAATCAATGGATTTTAAGAAGCACATACAATAAGTTTACGTAAATATTCATCCAGTGTCTGACCATAATATTTGTATACCATATAATTTGCCTTTCTTCTATTTAATAAAATGATCAAAGCTGTACTTATATTCCCAATTTTAAAACGAAATCTCAGTTTCATTCACAGTTTCAATAAATGTAAAGTACAGGACAGACGGAGGCCATTTTTGAGCTGATAGAATAGTCTCATTGGGGGGAAAACAGTTTTAACTTGTTGGTAGTTTGGATGTTCACACTCTTTGGCAATAGCTAGAATTATCCTGGAGTCCTAAATTACGTCTCGAAACGCCGATTAGCATTTAAACCGAGAAGATTTAAAAATATTGGCTCCCTTCAGTCTCTATAATGTGATGTAGGTGTTCATGAATTATTATCAAAAAGGGGAAGACAAACGTTCTCTTTTTTCATAGCACTTAAAGGTACAAGGTGATCAATATTTTTTTACGCATCTATAATATTTCATTAGCTCGTTCAGATCTTGAAAAGTAATTCAAATTTCCGGGCAGTCAATTCGTTTTGTATTTTCTGCAAAGAAGGGGAATGTACAAATGTGCCAAGGGGGATAGATGGTCGTAGTAAAAAATATTTTTTTCACGGTGGGACTTGAAAATACACTTCGGAAAAAAAGCACTCAACTGCTTACGTTGGTGGACATACATGCGCCCAGCCTGAAGCTCCTCTTTCTTCTCTTCTGCTAGGAGTTCTTGACCTCCTTTATTCCTTGTGGCCTTTTTTTCCCCTTTCTTAAATCGAGCCGGGCGCGATAGAGAGGAAGCCGACTAAGGGCACTTTTTTTTTCTATAGTGCTCCAGGACGCCCAATATGGAATTTCAACATCTCTACGTTTTGAACAAGAAAGACGTCCATTGTTGTCAAATTTCGTATCTCAAGGACTTGGACTCGAGGAGATAAGATAACTCAAGATATGCGTTTTCGGTAGAAATTCGACAACAATGGACGTCATTCCACTTGATAAGTCCATAGAAAAGAGCCGTAATTGCCACCCAGGCGAAGTGGAGAGGAGATGATCATTCATAGTTTGAGTACGTGCGAATTAAATCTGGAATCGAGATTGGCTTGGTGGCGAATGTACACGTGTTTTCTATTTTGCCAACATTAGACACTTTTTTCTGCGAGGTGACCGCTGGAATGCGTAGGAAATACTGGAACATATTAGTGCTAAGAACTAAATGCGGTTCAATTAGTTGGAGTGACAGGTATTCCCTTCATGCAGAACAAATACAGGGTGGACAACATTAATTTAGGTTAATATTAATAGTGGCTTCTTATAACCTGACTACCAGACTACTTATTCCCTAATGAAGGTTGCTTGGACCACCGAAATATTGAAGCGAGTTATGTTTACGTTACTGTTAAGCCTTTTTTTTACTATTATTAATTACTGTATATATATATGTATATGTATATATATATACATATATATAAATATATAGAAATATATATATACACATATAATATGTACTCCTACTCCGTCAAAAAATCAGCTCCCTCCAGGGAATGGCACAGAAGAGTTTTCAAAGATGGTCGGGTCAATTGATACATGTGTAAATGGTATAGTACTTCCCATTTTTATGTATATATATATATACTAAAACCCAGTACTAAGCCCGACGGCGTGTGAAATTCTCACATCAGGGTAGGGGGGCTAGTTCCTTTCTCTGTGCCGGTTATGGTTTCCCAGGAAGATCTGGAACCCGAAAAATCTTCCTCCAACATAAGATTGCAAATAAGGAAGCAATTCGTCAAAACGTTCGTGTGGAACATGGCACTCAACGGTTCGGAGACATGGAATATTGGAAAAAGGGACCAACGATGAATAGAAGCATTAAAACGTGGTGCTGGAGGAGAATGATGAAGATTAAGTGGACAAACAAAGTGAGGAACGATGAATTATATAGAAGAGCAGAATAGGAAAGGACCATATAGAGAGCTCTACGGTGAAGAAGAACTAGATGAAATTGTAGGAAAGATCCCTAGAGGAAGATCAATAGGCAAGTACAAAGGGAAAATTAAGAAGGACGTAAAACAGGGAACCTATTAGAGCGTGAGGGAATTAACACGAAATGGAGAAGAATGGAGGGCTGCAGTAAACCAATCTTAGGATTGAAATAATGATAATGATGATATTTATAAATATAAATAAATGAATAAATAAATAAATATATATATATATATATATATATATATATATATATATATATATATATATATATATATATATATATATAACTTTTGGACGACACAATAGAACACAGAATAAAACAGATAACACGTAAAAGGACACTCACACTGTAGATGATTTGAGCTTTCGGCCTACTCCGAGGCCTTCTTCAGGTCAGACACTCTCTCTCTCTCTCTCTCTCTCTCTATATATATATATATATATATATATATATATATATATATATATATATATATATCGAAGTAGTCTATCATGAGAATTAAAGTTACATT
The DNA here is from genome assembly GCA_037158775.1 of Hetaerina titia. NCBI lineage: Eukaryota > Metazoa > Arthropoda > Insecta > Odonata > Calopterygidae > Hetaerina > Hetaerina titia. Next base: position 67,921,797 of record CM073771.1, read on the forward strand.
CAAGTCAACTTACTTACTTTTTCACACCAGAATCTCCCTTTAGTCTCAAAGGTCCTTTTACGACTTTTTCATGCTATATTATATTATATATAATGAAAAAGTCGTAAAAGTATATATATATATATATACCGATGATGTAGAAGCACTCACTAGAGCAATATAACATCTGGACGGCACAATAGAACAAAATAAAATAGAGAACACATAAAAGGACACATTTTAGATTGTTTGAGATTTCACCTTTCTCCGACGCCTTTTTTTCGGTCCGACTGGGAGGTCTCGGACGGGTCTCCGATTGGGGGGGGAAGATACAGGGTATGCTGCGAAGGGAATTAAAGATGGCGGTTGAGGGTGGGAACACTGGTCGAAGGAAAGGTTGTGGGAATTTGTGTGTGAAGAGACAGGAAGAGAAGAGAGTGAGGCAAAATTACAGGAGTAGTGGTAATTGTTCATTCGAATGGATAAGTGGGCAATGCATTCGCCTGCGTAAAATGAAGTGCATTGTTTTCCTGACAAAAGATATACGAGTCTCGTGCATATGGCAAATAAAGAAGAAAGTTCATTGCAAAAAATACCAGGAAATAAGCCAGTTAGTATCGAATAGGGTAGGATGTAGGGCTGCAGTCAACCAATGTTAGGATTGAATGACCAATGATGATGACCGATCCCTACTTGGGGTGCTATATGGAGAGCACTTTAAGTGAATACGCCGTCCGTCGAATGAGACGTTGAAACAGTTGACCCCGTGACGCCTTTCGTTAAGAGTAGTCTGATGCCGACACCGAGTTTCTCTCCACCTTTCCTCCATTCCCTGAGCATAAGTGAATACGCCGTCCGTCGAATGAGACGTTGAAACTGTTGACCCCATGACGCCTTTCGTTAAGAGTAGTCTGATGCCGACACCGAGTTTCTCTCCACCTTTCCTCCATTCCCTGAACATAAGTGAATACGCCGTCCGTCGAATGAGACGTTGAAACTGTTGACCCCATGACGCCTTTCGTTAAGAGTAGTCTGATACCGACACCGAGTTTCTCTCCACCTTTCCTCCATTCCCTGAACATTTTATTCCTACCAATTATTCTTCCATCCCTGATGGTAGAAATGACCCCAGCTGTCGGTCGTCTGCTCTAATAACTACTACTCCATAGTAACAAAAATGTTTTCCTCGGGAGTGTGTGCTTGTTGATATTCAGACGGAGGGTCCGGCTTAGAGGAGTATCTGTTTAAGGAATTGGTAAGATTGGGTGCCAATTCTCCCAGAAATTCCCTGTGTATGTGTGTAGTGTTTGCTTCTGCAGGAATATATTTTTTTGGGATTCTCATCGCGGGTTTGCTTTCCGGGTGATTTCCCTCGGCGGTCGTGGTTTTAGCTAGATAGGGTGCCGCATATCGTAGAAATCCCGCCCAAGAGTGTGATGTTTGAGCATATACCGATATTATGGAGCGCGTATTAATTAAGTGGTTCAGTTTTTCATGGTGCTAGCGTCATTGATTAATATTAATTTTCAAGAAAATTAAGCCATAATTAAATAATTTAACTATGCTATCGTCTGTTACTCAATGGCGGTGAGTAAAATCAGGAGAAATTGACCTCAAATTGGGACTCGGGAGAAATCAAGATATGTAATCCAGGAGTTGCTCGGCGAACCTGGGAGAGTGGGCTTCCATTGTGCTATGTAGGGTTTGGACGCTCACCAATTTCCCCCGGCGTAGAGAAGATTGATTCTCTTCAGACATCCTTCCTCCGTCTGTTTTCCTCTATGACTCCCCATTCTCAGGTCGGAGCCGCAAATAGAGGCAGCGCCGTTAGATTTCCGTGCCTCCCACACCTTTTCCAGCGATTATTTTGTTTGGTTCATTCTGTTGGATCTCGACCGGACGCCCTGCCGCCACCTGTGGCGTCAATAAATCAGCGACCGCCGTCTCAAATGCCCACAGGTTGGCAGCGTGATGAATGAGCGGCGAAAGTTTAGTGGGACGGCGTGATGTCACATTTTCCTCAAGCCTAACTGTGACGCCATATCTCATTTTCATTTTAAGAGTCGGGCAGAGGCGAAAATTTCTTTTTGACAGAGGGTTTTTACACCCATTTGGTCGTTACTTTAATGGGCGAAATTGAAAATGCATGAGGCAGCACTTCTAAAGTTGTTTTTACTCAGAGTTTAGATCGCTCGATGAGGAGGAGCGTCCTCTTGATGGAAAATGGTACACGAGGATCATTTTTTCCAACGTTTTTTTTGCAATGATGGAAAGAGCTTTTTCCGCAAAATATGTCCGTAGGATGCAGTCGTTACCGCCGTTGAAACACAATGGGTGAGAATTATACATTTGCTATCCCGAAAATCGGTTACCATAATTTTCTCTGACCTGGGTTCTGTGGCCCTGAGACACCCTGGGTTCCTCGTCGCGCAGCGCCTCGAAAGGGTGAACCCAAGCGGACCAAGTGAGAAGCAGAAACAACCCTTCCGCACATTGCACCACGAGCACAATATCATCTTCATTCACTGATATCTAACCGTTCACAAGCTTCAAACTGCCTTCAAACAATACTTCCGGTCGTTTTATACAGCTGCAGGTAATAACGGTGCTAACACGAAATGAATGTGAAGCACGTACTGGGCGAACAAATTGGAAGTAAAAGGTACTATTATACTTTTTACTGTTCGTGTCCTAATTTAAGACCCTTAATACACTGCCTCAGATTTGAACTACTTAAACCACAAATGGGATCTTATAATTCTACCGTTAAGAAAAATAATCGGCGAGGCGATGGGAAAATACAATCTGTTCAAGGTTTCATATGCGTTTGTAGGTAAAAACAACCCGGCCAAAGACGTACTCACTACTGTTTATCAGTTGAAGTACAGTGCCTAGGATTATTTTTAAATCCTTGAGACTCCTTCTCTCTATTGAATCCCATCTACTGCTTTAATTTTGCGCATATTTTCCAAAAATTTGTTGATTTTTCGAAAATGGCTCGGTTTATCAGACAAAAATAGAGCTTCTAATTGCCTATGTGCTATTTGTGGCGAACCTTCTGTGTCAACCAATGATGTTCGCTGTTGGTTATTTTCGTATTTTGTCCACTTCATCTAGTGCTCGGTACGTGTCTCGTTATGAGGTATCCAATAGCTAGTTGCGGCGAATATTATCGTTCTTATTATTAATCCCTCACGGTGAGGAGTGGATTGAAGGAGAGTTTTGTTGAAATGTTAAAAACAATATATGACAGCAAAAAAGAAATAGAATAGTTCAAATGTAATTTGCAAATGAATGCGAGAGATACGAGGTGTGTTGAAAAATTACCGGGAATTTTAATTATTCGGACAATAATATTTATTTATTCATTGATGTTGTCACCTTCAAAGCGGTCCCCATTGGAGATTATGCACTTGTGCCAGCGCTTCTCCCAATCCCCGAAACACTTCTCAAACTCGAACTTTGAGATGTCCTATAGTTTTTTCAGCGATGCGCTTTTAATGTCATTTACGGCTGTAATACGACGGCCCTTCAAGATTCTCTTAATTTTTGGAAATAGAAAAAAGTCACACGGAGCCATATCTGGAGAATATGGAGGCTGGGGCATCGTTACAGTATTGTTTTTGGTCACAAATTCACGAAAAAGCAATGATGTGTGAGCTGGTGCATTATCGTGGTGAAAAAGCCATTTTGGAACGAATTTTGCTGCCACGCGTTTCATACCCAAAAAATTGGAAACAATGTCATGAAATGATTCAATCGATATGTCAGCATCATCAGCGACCTCTCTAATTGTGATTCGGCGATCGTTCATAACCATTTCTTTCACTTTTTCCACGTTTTCATCGATTGTTGATGTGCTGGGGCGTCCAGTGCGTTCGTCATCCTCAAGGTCTTCACGGGGTTCTTGGAAACGCTTATACCACTCGTAAAGTCTTGATTTACTCATAGCAGACTCACCATAGGCCTTTGTTAACATTTCATACACTTTTTTACACTTCATTTAATTTTTTACGCAAAATTTGGTACAAACTATTTGATCCATTTCTTTTAACAAACGAAAATCGCCGAGCTCATAAAACACGTCTAACCTTAGTGGCTTTCACAGAAAAAGTCCACAATGAGAACAGCTGAAAGTTTTATCATACTTCACGGGCATATATACCAACATAATAATAAAAAAGTTTGACAATCGGACTCTCCAAGCCCGCAAAATGAAAAAATTCCCGTTAATTTTTGAACACACCTCGTACACTTCCAGAAGTGCGAAAAACAATTGACCACGTCGTACTTTCAATATTTTACTTGTTGATATGCGAAATACAAGTAACAAGTCTCCTTAGTAACGCTAGCAACGTGATCAACACTATGTCATTAGGGTGCGTGAACACATTGGTTTCGGCTGTATCTCTCTGCTGAAAGTGTTTGAACACAATGGCTTAAAAACCCAAATTTTTGTGCTTCCGGGATCGCGGGATGCATTTCGGGTGATGAAACATCAAAGTCAAATCATGGAGGAGGTTAATTTGTTCGTAAAAAAAGTGGCACATCTGAGGAGTGGAAATAGTTCGCACAAAACTCATTGAAAGAAGGAAAGCAGAAGGGAAGCTTTTCGAAACGCGCATTAATGGTGTAGCAAAAGTTTTGACAGGCATTTCACAATGAAAATAATGGGCTCAGGTAGCTCAAAATCCATCATCGGGACGTTAGAGGCCTTTAATCTAAATGTATCCTTTCTAAAGATCTTCTGAATCTGCGTATATTATTGTTTAGTAAACAATAAACAATGCTTACCTTGGCGGGCCAGTTTGTTCAATAATAGATCTGGAGGGCGTGGTATCCGATATTCAGGTTGTAGCTTAGGTTACCGTATTCCAACCAGTTGGAAAGATGGTTCTGAGGGCTGAAAAAATTAGATTTATTTTGCTCCCTTGAGCCATAATCTCCATTATATGTTATCATTAGCTCATTCACATTACTATTGTAGTCAATTTGGCGTTATACCCTCCTCTCTTTGAACTTCGTTGTCATTTTTTAAATTTTTATAAAACATTATGATACTTAAAAAAAATAGCGTCATACTCTTATTTGGTGTATGAAATCGTCCTGGAACCTCAAATTTTGCTGTTGGTATGTTTTGCATAGTTAACGACTAAATCCTGCACAAATATCCGCCCACGGACGGGCTTCATCATCATTTATAATTATCATGCAGGTAGGTAGTATCACGCGAATGATTTCGTGAAAAACATTGACTTGGCAAACATTCTGATTCCTCCAACAAGGGTGGTTTTAGTTTTCGTTCTCTCGTTCTTCGATTTGACCAAGAGCTCACTTTTTAAATCCCATATTTTTCTATAAATTGTGTAAATAAGTTATCACCAATAGTATGTCTTTATTCTGCTTGGCCACGGAGCTCTTCATCTTCCTTTTCACGAAACACGAGTTTGCCTGAGAAATAATTTGTGGGAACGAGATGTCTCTGATTGGCTCTGCGTAGTGAATGTAGAGTTATTACATGTATACCATCGAATGGAGGTTAGTGCGTGTAATTCGGCGTCACGACGACAGTATACCGCCCATTCAGAGCCATCTATATGAACTACATTGGGTACACAGGAGGGAGGGTTCTATGCCGCTTGCCGTTGATGCCATTGTAACCTGTGCGTGAATGCTCCGTTGTTGTTGCAGAATGCCCTTTCGTAACATTCAAGCCATGTATGGGATGATTCCGCGTTCAAGTTTGCGTTAGAGAGTACGCTTCTTTAAAGAATTCACTCTATCCCTGACTTCTACTGATCGTATATCACCCGAATACATTTTGGCTGCACATTTGTAAACTCTGCAGCATCCCGTTGAAAGGGTTTATCACTTAAAACCTAAATACACCAGACCTGAGTTTCAGTTGTTTACCTTCGTCATCAGTTGAGGTGTGTAGTGCACATTACCATTGTGTGTGCATTGTAGTGTAGGTGTTTGAGAGAGGGAGAGTGGATGGAAAGAAGAAAGTGAAGATAGTGAAATTGAATAATTACGGCGGAGATGGGGAAAAGACGCAATAAAAGTGGGTTCTTTGTTGATAAGATTCACTTTTGGTTCACGGATTCTTTCTTAAATAGTCATTTGAGTTAGCGTTAAGTTACGAGTTACTCGTAGTTATCTAAAATGGACATTGACTTAAATCGCTATAATAATTTAACGTTTTCTTAAAACAGATATTCAGTGTACAGTTCAAACGATTTTATAAAAACATTAAGAGTTACTTTTTCTTGAAATTGAAAAATAAACAACTTGGCTTTTCCGTACAGAAAAATTTTATTTAATACCTAGGTTTCGTTATGGTATAACATCTTCAGGTTTAACATTTTACACCATAACAAAACCTAGGTCGTAAATAAAAATTGTTTATGTGGAAAAGCCAAGTTTTTTTTCAATTTCAATATGGAGATTTTCCTCCAAGTCACGCCGGACACTGTTCTAGTTACCTTTTCTTTCAGTCTGAATATCCCAAGGACGCATAGCAAACTCAGTTGATTCCATTTCTGTTCTTGGATATCATGGCGTTTTAACCTTTAGCAAAGAAATTTATTTTAATTTTCCCTAATTTTGAAGTCAGACAGGATTCGTCTTTTGGAATAAATTTGCAATATCTTATGTGATGTGGCCTATTTACATAAAAAATAACTTTTTACCTATCCTGGCATGCTTCTAATCTAAATGTTATTTGCCTAAAAATATGGACAGAAACCCTTCATACTGTTCCTATCCGGAGTAAACAGTATGTAACGTTCTATTTAACTTATTTCATTTGCCTTATCTACACAATACCCCGCAAGCCGCCGAAAGGACGTGTGGCGGGGGTTGTTATATCATCACCCGTAAAAGGGAAAAAAACTGCATTCAAAACCAACACATACATGCTAACCGATACCCACAGAGGTGCATACATTCATGCAAAAATCCTATCATTTTACACACGCATGCGAATACATATCTACCTCCTTTCATTCCACACTCATCATGCTATGCTATCATCTAACAAATAATTGCACCTTAGGATGCAGTAAGAAACTTGGCCAATATCGTGCAAGCTAGAATTGAGTAAGTAGCAAGGCGAAATTCCACTACCACAAGAACATGGAACATAAAACGCTCTCCTCCCGAGGAGACAGGTAAACAATTTGATCCAACGCTGCAGGTAGAAGGAGGGTTCTCCCACGGAGAGGGCAAGGGATGGAAGGGGATATTTTGGGAAACAAAAGCAGAGCAAACATTGCAAGACAGAGCCTTATCCTTATACTCATTCTAAAAACGTTCTTTAAAATTTGCCTCATATATTCATGAAATATAAAACATAAACACAGTAATCAACCAGTCATGAAGTATTATTATCATAAGGTAATCTACCGGTGAAGGTAGGTATTTTGGGATGGACATACAGGGTTCGTCCGGAAAATAAGTGTACTGAGCTCAGGAAAAAAAAATTATTACACTTTTACATATCTTAAGCTAATATTCCTCAAAAAAGGACCCTTGTGAGTCGATACACTTGTTCCAGCGGCGTTCCCATTCCTGGAACGCTCCCGCGAAGGCATCATCGGGAACCTCTCGAAGACACGTCGTCACGGCCTCTTTGACGGCGTCCAGAGTCCCGTATCGCGTTCCTTTCAAACTCCTCTTTATCTTCGGGAACAGAAAGAAGTCCGGTGGTGCCAAGTCCGGGCTGTAGGGCGGGTGCGGCAGCGTTGCCACGTCGTGCTTGGCCAAGAAGTCCGACACGACAAGCGCGGTGTGAGACGGCGCATTGTCGTGATGCAGCAGCAAGATGTTTTTGATCGCTGGCCGGACGCGGGAGACTCGTTTTCGAAGCCTGTCGAGCACTTGGACGTAAAATGTAGCATTTACAGTTTGTCGTTCAGGTACAAATTCGTAGTGGACGACTCCCCTTTTGTCAAAAAAGACAATGAGCATCATAAACTTATTTTCCGGACGAACCCTGTAATTGTCAAATTAATATCTTTCGGCTCCAAACAAAACACAGTCGAGCAATGTACTCTACATCAGGTCCCTTCCAAAGGATTTCATGAAGTATATAATGTATAAATCAAATGTGTGGACACTACAAAGAATCATTTATTTGTCAATACACCAGATAAAATAATTTTCAGCTACAGCAGTAACTCATTTTTTTATCATAGTACATGCAAATAAAACAGTTTCTGGCGTAACTTGGTGGAAAATCTTCATATTGTCATTTGAAAATTAAACAACTTGGCTTTTCCACTTAAATTTTTTTATTCTTACGACCTAGGTTTCGTTGTATTATAACATCATTAGGTCTGATGGTGTTATACTGCAACGAAACCTAGGTCGTGAGAATAAAAAAAATTTAAGTTTAAAAAGCTATGTTGTTTAATTTTCAAATGTCAATAGTATATGCATATTTGGTTTCATGATGGGGAAAACATTGATTCTTGAAAAGGGGGCATGACAAATTCTTGCTCTAGTGAAAATTTCCGAAAATTAAAAAAAAAATGCCATAGGTCTCGTTCACTCGAGCACTTTATTTTCTAGTATATTTCCACATCCATAGGGGAGTGATAGAGTGCGTAACTTCCAGGGTCTGGGATTGAAATCTTTTGACGCCTCTGGGCAATCTCAGCTCCGCGCGAGCTGTGAGATTGTTCGGGTACCAGATATTTCTGGAAAACTGCGGGTGGCATTGAGGAAGGAACTTCCCCCATCCTCATCCTACCCTGTAAGTGTGGATATCACGTCAGATCACAATAAGAGGGATCCTTACCCTCACCTTTCAAACTGATATAAGGGTTTATTGCTTTGGATTTTTCTTCCTCACTTATGGCTTATCCAACATTCATAAATAAGTAATAATAATAAAAATAATTTACTTTTCATGAGTAAATATTTATTTTATCGCATGTAAAAATTTTCTTAAACGACATATTAATCTTTATAAATATTTTAATAAGATCATCGCAATAATTTATTCATTGTGCACGTATTCACTTGAAGAGAAGATAGTAGTGCTCAATTATTCCATATTCAGGGCATTTCTCTTATATCCCGAAAGCTTTTTCGTCTTACAACCCCCTTTTATTTGGGCTACATTTTTGTCCTTACGTCATCCTCATGGGACCTTACCCTTCTTTCTCTTAATTCGACATGCGTATTTGACCCTTGGCCGCCCTCGTGGGACATTTCCTTCTGTTTTCTCATCAATTATGCACCTTAAAAAATATGCTGTATTTAAACGTCTTCTCAATTGATGTAGTTATTTTTTTCTGTCTAGCGCTACATATTGCCATCTTGTCTATTTTGTATTTACTTCCTATGCTCCCATTTTATCTACCTTTTCCTTGAGGCAAGACGATGGGAATGGAATAGTGACTATTGTGATGTGGGTTCGTAGAAGGATGGAGGAAATAAGTTGGACAGAGAGGAAGTACGAAGTATATGTATAAAGTTTTGAATACAATGGGCAAAGAGATGAAGTTGCCCGAGGAAACTCAAAGAAGGCAGAAAAATTGTGTAGAGAATATAATGACAGGAATTGAGATACTGAAAGCCGTGATTGAAGGGAGTATATTAGGTAAGAGGCGAAGGATAAGGAAAAGAATTAGCTTTTGGGACATGAAGAACGGTAGATAGTGTGTCGAAACGAAGGAGGACATAATGTAGGGTAAACAAGAGGAAGAATGTCATGCGATACGTAGACAGTAATAGTTGTTAGGGTCTCTCCTAAACTTCCTGTTGATAGGTAAATTACCTTACTATTTCGTCATTCCCATTTTCTTGAAGCAATATTCCTTGAAGGGTCATAATTTTCTCTGTTCTGCTCTACTAATGGTAACGTTTGAGATTCATAAAGTTCCACATTCCACACAAATACTTTGGGGTTCTTTCTTATTTGTAAACGTCTTTGACAATAGCCAAAGATGTTAACAAGTAAGTTGTACCTTTATGGTAAACTACTATTTGTGTTACACTATTCTGTGTTTTAGATTCTTTGAGTGTATTCCATTCCACGTTATGTCTCTTTGCATGTCCGAGTAAATACAATTTTAGGCTCCATTTTTATTAATTTTTCTGCTCTTAGCGTTAGATCTGCCTGCAGATTCTCTCATCAGATTTTTGGAAATTTAGAGTTCTTCATGTTGGCTTTCATGTTCTATCTTCAAGATATTTCACTCATTTCTTTTAAGAATGCCGACAGATCTTGTCGATTCTTTCCACAGCTACGGTGCAGTGTACGAGACGGAGCACGCTAATTTCTTCCCCATTCACTTTAATGCTCATGTCTTGTTATCCATTAATTGCCTCTTCCAAGCATACGTTAAAAAATCTTTCTAGAAATTACGTCAAGTACAACTTCCATCATCTTCGTTCATTCCATCTTCCATTATCAAAGCTTTCTGGATTTCATTAAGTTTTTTTGGCTTGTTTTTATTGGAAATTTCTGAATTAATGTTTCATATAATGCAATATAGTTTTGTGACCAAAATTGAGGTATTAATCATTATTAAAATAGTAAGAACCCTGAAATTTCGCTTTATGAAATGGTAAATGTGTTTAGAATACTGAATGAATTTTTTGTAAATAAATAAGAAAAAATAACCTGGGCAACCCACACAGAATACAAGAATAATGTGGTATAGTTTTTCAAATGATAATAGTTGGAAGTGTTATGAGACATTCAATTCACACATTTAGCCCTGAATTAAAAAATAAATTTGAATAAACGAGCTAGCGTCGATATATGTATATGCCAGTATGTTATGGGCTGCGCAGTAACATGATGTGTATCATGTATATGGGCGTGACCATATCGGATACATTGAGGAATATCGGGAATATCGTCGATATCGTGCGTAGACCCTGTCGTATTTGTACCGACCACGTTATTTAAATAGCTAATAGACGCTACTATCCTTATAGCATGCACACAATGTTATTCCAATCGTTCATCAACTATATTATAAGCATTGTCTTACGGAAATCTAGACTGGAACTATATTCTACTTGGAAATAATTATCGTTCTTCGGTGTGACAGTCCTTGTACATCATAATCCAACTTGTGTGAAAAAAATATCGATTAAACTTTAGGATGTAGGATTTCTGCATTGTGGGCGTGACAATGTAATACAGTATATGTGATCAATAAAAACTCTGTTTCTTAGAGGTTGACTAAATGTTTTCTTTTGATTAGGTTATCATCTGTAATTAAATGCTCCCAAATTAAAAAAGTTATTCCTGAAAGTTGAAGGGAAGAGAAATAATTTCAAGGGCACTGTTATAGCTCAGAAGATTAAAGAAAAGTATTATTTTTTTTTCACGTTTTATATATGTCCTGAGGCACTTAGTGGGAATTTTTTTTCTCATCAACTGTTACAAAAGTTTTTTTCCCCTTCATTTCTTCAACGAGTCCCCTGCGTCCTCTCCCATCTGTATCCGCCCCCGCTCAGCGTTGATGTATCGTCGTATCGCGCAGCCCCAGGGACGATGAAAATGACGGGAGTTGAGCGAGGATGGGGAGGGAGGCGAAGGCATATAGGGGCGATGCGAAGTGTGATGAACTAGAGGTAGGAGGAGGATGATTTGTGGGCTAGGGAAGGGAAATGTGTGCTCGTGAGCCAGGTGCATCCGCAATAATTAATCGAGGGCTCACGGATGGAATACATCGGTGACGGGGAGGGCGGAGCGTGTTGAAGCATCGACATTTTTAACCCCCCCCCCTCTCCAACCCGCACATTATCCGGTAGCAAAATTGGAACTCGAGTATCTCCGCTCTATTTCTCCCACGGAGAGAATTGAAACACACACATAGGAATGAAAATGCTATTGACGCGCGGCATATTGGGTGTGTTCTCTAATGGAAAGAATTCGGTTTCTGATGAAAATCAATGGAAATGTTAAAGTCGTCCCACGTTGGACAATAACTGAAACCATCGCGCATTTTCTTTATTTTTTTCGTTTGAGCGCTTTCAAGATCTTCTACGTGTTACCACTCTTGTGTATTTTTTTCCATTTTGTGGAGAATAGGCTCTTTCTTTGCGTGTGCTCAAAAAACCAATTTGAAGTACCCTTCTTTTGGAATCACTGGCACTCGCTTTCCATGTCAACTTGCGTAGTATCTGCATATATTTTAGGCGTCAGTGGTCGAATTATTGCGAGTTTACCAATGCAATTTTCAATTGGTTTTTTTCGATCGAGATGTCTTATTCGACTCTGAAATCTTTGGAATGTTCAAATCAATCGCAAAATATTTCACACCTAAAACAACCTTTTTTAATATCTCTCGAAAAATTACGTCTGGGAATTTCCCGATTCTGTTTGCATTGCAAGTCGACACCCTGTGTCCCGCCCAGATAGCTCTGTTTAAGAAATGTGTTCACCATGTCTGTTGTCAATTAATTACTCATCAGCATTCCATTTCTTTCCAATTTGACCTGGGCTCACCTCGTTTGTCTCGTGACCACGAAGTCCTTGGGCGCTCTGAAGAGCTCAATACGAGGTGAGCAGTTACTTAGAAAAATGTAACCAACATTCTGGTCAATTAATGTGTTTCCAATCATGTACGTATCCTAGTTATAACAGTAAATAATTGGAAAACCGGAAATCATAAAATGGATTTACGTTTTTTATTTGAAAAATGGATGTTTGCAGATGTGAAAACTGGAGGGAGAATTCGTTTGTTGGCGAAAAGAATACTTGCAAGGAGAATGAAACTGCTGAGAAGCACCACAAGTGAGGATCTCAAGGGATGCGTGAAGACCTCAATGCGGGGCGTTTCATTGAGTGATACCGAAAACTTATTTGATGCAAGAAGGAGTGTTGATGGTAGGCTTTTTATCATGTGTACATGAAGGTGAATGGGGAAAGTAAGTTAGACAGAGAGGAATAATAACGACGGAAGTTTTGAATACGGTGGAAGAAGAAGGGAGAATAAATAGGTGTAGTTAGTTGAAATCGTGGAAATTTTGAAAGACTGGGGGATAATCAAGTCAATGTTTGAAGGGAGAATCCGGGTAGAGTAAGTGGAGTTTAAGCCAAAAATTAAGAACCCATGGGCTGGAATTGAAATTGTGCGAACGCATCGATATCCCTCTTATAGGAATCTACATTTATTCATTATTCGAGCAATGATGGTATCTTAATAGCTCTTTAGTATACGATGAAATTTTTGCCTTATCAAATACGTTTCATCTACAGTCGCCGAAAATTGACCAAACGCCCTCTTCGTCTTAGTTTTTTTTTTGTCTTTCGGGGTGTTTTTATATTGTTAAAAGTCATGAAATTAAAATTGTATGTCAATAAGGTTTCATCATGCATTAAGTGCACACGTGAAGCTTTCAGAATATGTGTGGTACTTTTGTACTCTGCGACAAAAACAATCGAAGTAACATACTTTCAAGTTCGGTAATTCAGAACTAAACATTAGCTTTCATGGTCTAGGAACCAGTCCTTTTTGGTGATTTTGAGATGACCTTCGAAACTGGCGGCTGTGTGTCAGGGCGAATTGGATGGATTTGAAATCGGTTGGGCTACCCTAATGATGATACCCTGACGCTGATTTAATCCTTGGTGTGAAACTTCATGGTTTTGAGTGATCCTGAATACGGGGTCGAAACTTGATGACTTCAATTCAGCGCGACTTAGATAGTTATCTTGTGGAGTGGGATAAGAAGTGCTGGCGCCGACGCTAAGGCGATGGCTCGACATCTCTCGTCACTTCTTTTGATTTTGGACCCTGTGCGTATGACATGTGAGTAGAAGGGCATGGTGTGTGGGGTGGTGGAATAACTTCCCGAAGCCAACGCGAAATGATTAAGTCCTTTCCCGTCTCCTTGGGGTCTTTCCATCCCTAGGTGACCCTGGAGGTGCCCTCCTCTCGAAAATAAATTTTCGGGACCGTATCTTGTGCGGTGGGAAGAGTTTCGAAGGAAAGTTTGTTTATGCCGCTTTCGCTTTCACGAGAGTGTGTCAGGTCTTGTTTGGAGAAATAGCCCGGGGCACGAGGAAACACTTTCCGGGTTTATATTCGATGTTCGGCGGGAGTCCCCTCGGCACCTGCCTGTTTCCCGACGCGTGGAATAAATGAATAAATGTGCGACTGCTTGCCTGATCTCCCTTTCTCTGCCGTGGCAGAGGAGTCTTGACGTTTTCTAATGCGCGATTGCTCTTTGACACCTTCCTTGTTTCCTATTCCTTTGTTACTGGTGTCTCGAGCAATATTAGATGTACTTGGAGGTTTAAATTTTAATTTGGGTAAATTTGGGCGAATCGTGTGGTTGTAAATCGTAGGAAGGCAAGAATTTGAGGTCAATATCTGTTTGATTTGGAATCACGCGTATTTAGTCACTATGGCTTTCTGAAAAAAAACTCGATGGGATCTTTTTGTATCGCTTTTAGAAAGCAAAATAAATTATTTAAGTGTCAGTGATATTGGTGGAATACGTACTTGCTTGATAAGTTGGTTAACTCTGGATGCTCATTTGGTTTTACTCTCCTCGTGGTGGAGGCACAATACCATCACGGACGAAATTTGAATTAACGGAAATTTGAATAAAAACCGTATGCCAATAATTAACCGATTTCTATAATGCCTGGTGGCCAACAATAAATGTACTCGTACAATACAACACGTAATAACAATAATACACGTCCGCGTGGTGAAATGCAGGGTAAACTGTAGTCCGATATCCGATAACTAGGTTATGAGGAACTCATAATAAATTTTATCATTCAAATGCCCATTTAATGCATTTTAATTAAATTTTGTCGTGTAGAGCAGTTTCCGCACATGCTTACGATGCTCTTTCGGCATAGGCAGGCAGCAGCATGATTATACTTGTAACGGCTGCCGATGACGCAATAATGGAGTCAAATCAATGAAAATTGTTTCCGCGTACGCAATAAGCTAACAAGATAAAATAAAGTTTTTAATTTTTGCGTAGTAAGTTTTGCGAATGAAAATGTACGATCACCATTTATTGAATATCTCTCATAGTTACCCCAGTTGGCTACAGATGCTGACGAAGTGTGAAAAAAAGCGCTCTTCGCCCATTTCTCTGACAGCGATTCACAAAAAAAATTGTGAAATTTTATTTTATAAACAGAATGAACTCGATACTTTTGTTAGTCATTGAGGAATAGATTATCGTCATCCAATGCGGAACGAAATATGTCTCACGTACTGACGAGCGCCGTGGATTAAAACTCAATGCGTATTACGCTTAGCCGAGTTTTTGGGACGGCACTCCCCTACCTATTCCCATTAGAGGATTGTAATGATTTAGGTGCCAAGCAAAGAGCAGAAACTACAAATGCACACATAATCCAGCTTACCTTTTTTTTTATTTTTTTTCAATAGATTTTTCGTACAATTTTTTCAAAGTTTCATATTGTTTTCCGTATGAGATACATGCCAAGAAAATAGTTGAAATATAAATTATTACATGAAATTGGATGGTGAACAGGGTTACACATTCTAAAATATAGGGTTTTACTTGTAATTATTCTTCAGAAATGACTAGCCAAATGTGGCCCAAAATAGCGCAGTCCCTGTGGCGCCGCGCACGGGGGTATTAAAGAGGACTCTTAATGCATAAATTCGATCTTAATGAATCGTTGGGGATGGAAAGAAAGTAGTGGAGAGGCGATTAAGTCGGCATTGAAAATTTTAAAGAGTTAATTATCCTTCCAAGGGTTTGCAACCATTACTAATCACATTGCCGAGGATTCGACCATGAATGGGAGATGGGAATAAATCATTATCAAGTGAAGGGTTGAGATTTAGCAGAATGGTGGATGATTTAAATATTAAAATAAGAGGGCGTAATGATAAGGGGGTAAAAAATAAGGAAAACTTTACACTTCCACGCACTTTTAATACAACACGACCATGGTTTCGTATAAGAGGGCGTAAGTTGGAGAAAGTGTTCACATGTTTGTAAAGGGGTTTGGGCGAAAATTGGCACATTAATTATTACGCAAGAAAAATTTCGTTTTTTAAATAAGAATTTATAAAGATGAGATTAGGCACGAGGGTAGATGAATAAATAACTCGCAAAAGCTGGATAGAGACAGTAATAATCAAAGTAACTTCTTCGAATTTATATAAATTTTCTGCATGTTCACCCTGTACATTAAGACTATCCTATCTCGTTACAAGTCCTTGATAGCCGACAGCAAAGAAGTCCATTGTTTGCTCTCGCAGCCAGCGAGTAACCTCCAAGGCTTATGGCATCGTCATTTTCCGAACGTCGACCAACCAAATGATTTTTTAGTGACCCGAACAGATAAAAAAATCACTTGCGGCTGTAAGAGAGGTACAGTTGTTGTTCTAAACGTTCCCAATGAAATGCTCCTCCTTCGTTTTTCTTGCTGATTTTACGAATTATTTATTGAATTACCCTAGTATTACGAGGGTCATCCGGAAAGTAGTACCCGTTCGTGAAATAAAGACACAAAAGTAAATATTAACAAACATAAAAAATTTTATTTGAAAGAGGATACTTTAAACTACTTCTCAACATAATCTCCAAGCAAATTAAGGCATTTGTCATAACGTGTGACAAGTTTCTGTATTCCTGCTGCATAGTCCTTCGCCGCCAGCTCATTGAGATACAGGGTCACTCCTTCTTTAAGTTCTTCATCGCTGTCAAATCTTTTTCCTGCCAAAAAGTCTTTAAGCTTTGTAAAGAGATGAAAATCTGAAGGGGCCAAGTCCGGGCTATACGGTGGATGGTCGAAAGTTTCCCATTTGAATTGCTGCAAAAGTTTTTGTGTTATCCCAGCTGCATGAGGCCTGGCATTGTCATGAACGAGAATGACACCAGTAGACAATAGACCTCGCCGCCGATTTTGTATTGCCCGCCGTAATTTCTTTAATGTTTCACAATACGCATTGGCATTAATAGTGTCTCCACGGGCCATAAAATCAATAAGCAATGCACCTCGTCGATCCCAGAAAATGGTTGCCATGAGTTTCCTGGTGGACAGAACTGTCTTGAATTTTTTTGGTTTGTTTGGTGAATGAGCATGATGCCACTCCATTGACTGTCGTTTACTCTCAGGTGATGCATAACAAACCCATGTTTCGTCACCAGTAATTATGCGAGTCAAGAAAGAGTCTCCTTCATCAGAATAACGTCCCAAAAACGTCAGTGCTGCAGCCATACGCTTGGTTTTGTGCTCATCTGTAAGCATGCGAGGGACCCATCTTGCACAAATTTTTGCATAATGCAGATGGTGTTTAACAATTTCATGAACAATTATTCGAGAAACATTGGGAAAATGCTCACAGATGTCATCAATTGTGACGCGCCGATCGTTCCTCACGAATTCGTCAACTGAGCTCACCAGTTGGTCTGTAATGACAGACGGTCTCCCCGAACGCTCATCGTCGTGTGTGTTCCCCCTCCCCATGTTGAAGTTGCGACACCACCGCCGAACAGACGACTCGTCCATTACATTGTATCCATACACCTCCTTTAATTGGCGATGAATATCACATGGGCGAACGTTTCTTGCATTGAGGAATTTAATCACTGCCCTCACTTCACAACTGGCGGCGTTCTCAATTTTTTTAAACATTGTAAACAATCACAGAAACAACACAGGCAATGCTAGCGTCACGCAACTTGGCTCAGAGAAGGCAGACAAGCCACTGAAGCTATCTGACCTCGTCCAGCGGCTACTCGCGTCGTCAGCATGCGGCACGAACGGGTACTACTTTCCGGATGACCCTCGTATAATCACGACTGAAGGAATTCTTCTAGAATTATTCAGTTCACTACAGTAATGAAAATAGAAATGGTTTTTATATGTGAGGGTAGAGATTACCTCGTAATAATGCTAGTGGGGCAGAGGGATCAGTTTCCTTCCCTGTGTCGCCTATTGTTTTCTCAAGAAATTGTGAACCAGAGTATCCCCTGGATTTAAGATGGACATCACCAAGAACTTGCACCCAGGACCATCCGGTCAGCGAGCAAACTCTTTATGTATCCTGCTGCATGCTATCCACAGCTCCTTAGTGATTATATGAGCCTGTCGATTAGCCGTTGTGATTTAAAAACATGTGGGTCTACCACGGAAATTTGCCATTTATACTTTACTACGAGTTTCTGGGTTAATATTATGAAATCTTTCCTCATTAACATCTTCAGTGTTTTTGTAAAAATGCCGACTAGTATAACTTTTTCAGCTCAATACATTCCGGTGGAAAAATTCTGTAATAGACTCCATGGTCCCAGTGCCAGCATAGCAGGTAACAATTCCCATAATTTCCAACTATACGCACGTTAAATTCGTACGTGCATTCTTAGAATTGGATAGGGTAAAGTTACGATAGTTCATTTGTGGAATTTTGGAACACAAACCAGGTCTGTTGGAAGTATATTAGTGTAGGTTATTGATGAAAAACCCGATAATGATTAAAATGGGTTTTACAAATGTAGCTCATGTGCCGGTATTTCGGCCAGCTAGGTGATCCTTTACGGGGGAGGAAGTGTGGGAAGTATTGTATGTCACTTGGAACGACAAGCTTGTTGAAAAACGATCAGTGATCAAACGTTGATCACGGCGGACATGTTTTGATCGCGGATTGTTCTTCGGTACAGATATCCTATTTGAATCAAAGTGAAAAATATCGTTGCGCACTTCTTTTCGTTTGAAGGGCACATAGCTGAACAGTCGCTAATCATTCGATCTTCACGGGACGCTAAACTCAAAATTTTGCATCCTGCTGTTCACTAAGAGAAATATTTTTGATGGCGTAAACATATAATATAAAATAATGGCCATAAAACGTCCATTTTATTATTATGAAATCGTAATATTGCTTTGTTTATTCTAGATGTATTCTAAACTACGTATAAGAGCTTGTTTAATTGTAGCAAAATTATTAATGTAATATATGCTTTTTCTTGGTTGACATATCTTCCTGGACCACCACATTTTTCTAGTGGACCACCGGTTGGCGACCGAGTTGGTCGAAAACTGCTTTATAAACTATCATAATAACGAAACCACTTTATTGCTTATTAGATTTGCCATCAGTAAAATTTTATGGTTATTATTTCTGAATAAGTTAACTACGTATATTTTAGCGGTTAATATATGTCGGAACTACAATTAACTACGCATAGGCGACACCGAAACCTATCGTACCGAAATAACTATACGAGTACTGTGACAATATACATAATTTAATTATTTACTGCTCATGAATTTTCACTAAGTTGAGCCTGAGACCATTGAGTTAAGGAAATGTCCCATTTGGATTTTTTTGAGATATCTGTTTTGGAGATAATAGAATACATGTTCTATGAGGAAATGAGACAAAAAAGCATTGGTCTTTATAGGAAAAAAATCTGTTGGGCGAAATTAGAAGATGATAAAAGTTAATGGCGGATTTATTGAAAGGTAGTAGTACGTGTGTGTTGGGGGCCGCGAGAGAAGGGATAACATTAAGTAATGGGGGAAAATAGACAAATAGATAATTGCCATTTTGGACATAAACGGAGTAGAAGGTATGGAGAATTGAAGACTAATGTAGAGGAGTAGGTATATTGGTTTTATACTAAAATATCTTGTTAGTTCGAAGCGATTTTTAATAAATAACAGAGACCCCCGAAAACTTCCATCTAAACTTTTGGCTACCTAACTAGGTAAAGGCTAAAATGCAACGGAAAAGTTTTATATATATATATATATATTATTAGGTAATCTATCGGTTAAGGTAGGTTTTTAAATGGACACAACTATCAAATAAACATTTTGTAACTCCAAACAAAACCCAATCCAGCAACCTAATCTACATCAGGTCCCTCTTCATCTCTGTGTACTTCTTTCCTCCCTTCATCCCGTCTAACATCCCTATCCTGTTCCTGCTCCTCCCTCGTTTGCCCAACATTCTCCCCTCAATCACCGTCTTCAACATCCCACTGCCAATCAATACACCTTTCATCCATTTTTCCTGCCTCCATAGGATTTATATATATATATATATATATATATATATATATATATATATATATATATTTACACACACACACACGGAAAATCTAAAGGGATGCTGAGGATGTGGAGGGAAGGTAATTGCAAGTAAAAAATGGTTCAACATTTTCCAGGTGTTTCCTGCATACCCCACTCCCTGGGTGGATACAATGACTCTCGTGCGTTTACTCGTATATATATATATATATATATATATATATATATATATATATATATATATATATATATATATATATACACACACACACACACACACACACACACACACACACATATATATATATATATATATATATATATATATATATATATATACATTGCACCCTGCGCGTCACCTGTGTGGCGCAGAGGTGATTGAAAATCTTGAAGGTTCTCGCGACAGCGCGCGAGAAATGTTCACCATGTGGGGCTCCTGTTTCACGATGCCGCCCATCAATTCATTCATGCTTCAAATGATGAAAATAAGTAGAAATAAAATCACAGCGTTAGGTACATTTTTTTCGGCTTTAATTATAACTCTACGCATGCGAGTCTAGGTGCTAATCTTGGTTAAAATATAGCAAGAATTTTAAATAGCAATGGCTACAAACAAGGCTACCTACGTCAACTAATATACCCTAGGCCAATACTACTGAGATGGTCTCCTTTCTTTTGTGGAAATTCTCCAGAACCTAAACTGTAATATGCTTTGTGTACCTTGTTCTAATATAATGGCCATGATAAATCCCACCGCATTTCGATGAAATTTCATCTGTAATTTAATTATCTCTGTATATGATTGACTCGCGAACTAGTCACTCCGGCTTACCTGTTATTATACGAAACTTGTCATGCCTGTTTTACGTGCAAATGTAATTTCTCCATGCTGACCATGATCTACATGTAAATATGAAATCAAACCGAGCGCTTTAAGGATGGCATATGTTAGCAATGTAGTCTAATTGAGTCCATCTCATATCACCAGATGTGATTGTCTTCGTGCGTGCCCCTTCAATTGAGTTGTGTCACGGCCGAAATTTCTCTTCCTTCCACTCCTCCCCCCTTTTCCCACACCAGTCACGTGACCCAGGCCCTGCAGACTCACTCACTGTAACACCCCACCCGGGAAATCTGTGCCCTTCCAAAGGGCGACTCATCTCCCGGCTGCATCGCACGCCTGCGCCCACGAACTTAGCAATTCCCCCTCCGCACCACGCCCACACCCTCATATGTGGCTCCCTGCTACGAGTCGGAATTCCAAATTGAAACCCTGCAGTTGCAAATCGCCCCCATCCTCCTCCTCCTACTCCCTCCCCAAAACACCTTTTCCCGTCTCCCCATTCCGTCCCGATGCCCCTCATATCAGGAATTTTCCATGTGTTGTTGCGACGACCTGTGTTAAATGACACGGAACGTGACGCGACATCCTTGTAAACTCTCTCTTGCGTGTAAATACCAATTTGTCGTCAAAGCAAGTATAGCTCTATCACTCGAGCGAAAAGAGAAGGTACTTGAAATACATTACCGCTATATGTACGGCGATTAGGCGTTCGTCACGTAATACTCGAAAAATCTCGAAATGATGCCTCATTAACTGGGTTATTTTGTAAGAATTAACTTATTAATTTATTCAGTTAAAAAAATTGAATGATAAACGATCATTTTGTGACAGCAATGTAATGGGTATTGGACTCGAAGAAATATTTATTAAAATGAGCAATTACCGATAAAATATTAACTTACAGTTGCATTAATTTTTTTAAAATAATAACTGGAAAGTGTATTCAAATCTCCATTTTGATTATCCTTAATTACAAACCGATTACCTGCTGCCAATTCAGAAAAAAAATATACAACTGGAGTTTTCGGTCATTGACTTTTGGGTTTAACGATCAAATTATTTAGACAGGAATGAAGACTAAAGAAGGAGTTTTAAATGTGGTAGAAGAAGATAGGAAGTTGCTGGGAGAAATCTAGAGGAGGCAGAACAAGTGGGTGGTAGAGATGTTGAGAGGTAGTGAGCTGCTAAGGGCCGTGAAAAACTGAATTTCTGAAAACTTTGACTAGCTCCTGGATAAATATTCCCAGTGAGTTCAAGAAGTTTTCTTGGGTTTCCCACCGTCTTCTGCCATCGTTTCACCGTCTGACTCTGCCATCGTCTTCAGGGTGAAGTGAACACTTCACCCTGAAGATGATGGTAGAGTCAGCCTTCGAAACGTCGGTGCAATGCAACCTAACCCGGTGGGAAACCCGAGAAAACTTCTTGAGTACCATACGCCGGGAAAACCTGAGATCCTTCATTCCCAATGAGCATTGCCAAAAGAACCAAAGTGGTAAAATACAACTGAAATTTAATAGCATTGTGTAAAAAATCAATAACTTAGTATCTGCATTATTTGACTTACTTACATATCTCTACTATTTCAGAGTAATGCTTCTAAACGTAAATGGAAATAAGTTGTACAATTCAAACAAGTATTATATGCCATTCAAAATTTTTATAAATTATATGGAGAACATTAGGAAAGTTTACAAAGTTTACAATTTAATTTTAAATTGTTTGAAGAAGATGCAATTTTTATTCAGGAGAGATTTCCAAAGGATCTAGGCCGTTACTGTGAAAAATTTGTGAATTGCTATAGTTGTTACTTGCATTGAAAGTGTAGTTTGTGTGTTAAATATCTTTTAAAGATAGCATCCGATATTCGTGTGCTGTTGTAGTTTTTCTAGTAAATGGAAAGGCTCTTTGGTTTGGGACAAAGTAAAGAAATATTCCCAAAAGACATTTATGGCCTGAAGAGCCGTTCAACTACTGCGGCTTTTTAAATAAAGGAGCCAGATAAATATCTTTCGAGGGGCAAACATTTCATTCAACTCAAGAATTAAGGAGACATAAATTTAAGGTTAAGTCCCTTGTTTTAGATCATGGTACACAATGTAGTCAAGCTTCAAGTTAGCATTTGTCAACATTCGGAATTATCAGTGTAAATGAGGACTTTACGTGAACACAAAGGAAAAATATTGGTTTACTTTATAGTAGTACATGGTGACATTAGTTTTGTTTGAAATTTTGTTAGCTCAATCATTCTATGAAACTCTTTTATACTCCAAAGTTACTCAAAGAAAGAAGAATGTTAGATTAAATGGGATGGTAGAAGAAGAAAGTAAATCAGGTTTGTACCTGTAGACGGCAAAAAGGAAGATAAATAATATTTTACTGTGGAGAAGAAAAGTATGTGGGGCAAACAAGAGATTCAGGGAATACGTAATAGTTGTTAGAGAAAGTCCAAAACCTACTTTTAATGGATAGTTAGCTGGATGAATGTGTTTTTCTGAAAAGTAGAGACCAGTGGCACACGTGAAAGAACTCGCCAAGCAATATTTAACAATTGGATGACACGGACAAGACGCACTCAATGAAACAAAGAAAAAGCAGAACTAAAAGAAGAGATAAACTCGCATAAGATTTGATTCTTTGGTGGCTCAGCCACCTTCCTTAGTGGAAGGAAGGAGAGGACTCCTGACATTGAAGAAGGTAGCTGTTCCACCGAAAAATCGCATCTGATGCGAGATTCTTTCTATTTGTATACTCTGTGATGATTGTTTTATTGTGTATGTCAAACGGCTGTACCATGCAGAAAACATATTCCACAAAATAAAGAGAGAAACTCACATTTTCTTTGGTGTGATTTTTCGGTGCTACAGCCTCCTTCTTCAATATAAACGTTCACTGACTGTGTTTGTTATATCACGTTTAATGTAGCCGTATCTGTGCCGCGCTAACTCTTTCATGTTAATTTTCTTTTCCATTTATTACCAAAGTACCGAATGATCTTGGTTATTGTTTCAATATTGTGATCATATTGCAAATTATTTGTCAGTTAAATAATTTATAACTGATACAGGAGGCTTGAGACGAGACATCAAAATTACTAATAAATTATTATTTGGTATTCTACGTGTGAATGTAGGTTTTGGATTGATAACGGCTACACAACGGTACAACGATGATTTTCATGCCTCTCCCACAAAACACAACCTTACATCCAACGCTGCATTAAGCTCCTATTCAATTCAGCATGTTTCCTTCATTCCGTCCAACATTCCTACCTCTTCCTCGTTTGTCTAAGGTTCTCCCCTCTATCAGTCTTCAACATCCCATAGCCGATCAAAATACTCTGCATCCATCTATCCTGCCTCCATTGGATTTTTCCCAACAACCCCCTCTCCTCCGCCACCATGCCTAGCACTTTATCAATTGTGTTTCTTTCTGCCCCCTTCTCATTCTCCATCCTTCTCCGCACCCACATTTCAAAAGCCTCCAATCTACTCCTAACATCTTACTTCATGGGCCATGTTTCCGCGCCGTACAAAATCATGGCCCATATAAAAGTTTTAGCGAACCTTTTCTACAGGTAAACACCCTTACTCAACGTCCCTGTCATAAATTCCCTCCTCTTTGTTAAATCTTTTTTTCCGAACGCAGTTCTTATCCTTATGTCCATACTACTTTGACCATTTTGGTCCAAATCAATTCCGCGATTCATAAACTGTTTCAAATGCTGTATTTTATGAGCCTCTATTTTAATATTCAACTTAGCGTCTCTATTCCTCGAAAACCGGTTAGACGCGGTTTTTTTACATTTATTCTTATCCCATGCCTATCACACTGACTTTCCAGTGCACTCAGCAATACATGTAACCACTTGGCTGATTGAAAAACTAAAGTTTGATCAAGCAAGATTAAGCAAAGCTAACTAATTTTATTTAATTCCTCAAAGGTTATCATTCCCATCTCCAGTTCATCCCGCGCCTCTTTGGCCATATACAAGCTCCATATTTTGACTAATGAATGCCATCGCAAAACCTATCTACTTATCTTATATTTCCTATTTTCCAAGATGGTATATGCGGCCGTTTCTTTTTGCTTTCGGATGACGTGCAAGGGCTGGGGATATGCGAATGAGAGGTTGAAATTGTATTGAGTTTTGTAGTGGAACATATGGGAATGGATAATTGCCGGTCAGTTCAAGGTTAAGTGAGAAGTGGTTGAAAGGCATTCCAACGCTAAAATCGCTGGTCCCACTTGATTGTGTTACTCGTATTTCCCGTTGTCTGAACGAGATAATGCCCCTAATTCTCTTCCCTCATCCACAGTACTTAATCTAATTCACCACAATTACCATGACAGAAAAGGAATCGGAAGTTCCCCGGTGATGTCACCGCAAGGGAAACCCAGGTTGACTGGAAGCCGAAGAATGTAATATGCGACCTCATGCGATGATGTGTCGAAGAGTGTCTATCCAGAAATGTTTGCATGAATTTGAAATTTTCAACGATATCTCCCAGCCTGATGGAATTCGAGGGAAACATGAAGGAGTTTGCTTAGAAAAGGACTTGGGGTTTGAGGTTGTGTATTTATTATAACTTTTCTTTTATGGTTATCAAGCTGAATAAACCAAATTAATTGATACTGACAGTCCAAGCAGTTCACAGAAAAGGAACATATGGGAAAGAATGATTTTTCAATTAAGGCGTGGATCATAATTACGACGTAAGATTTCGCATAATCTCGATTTGGCTACAATTTATTAAATAAATTGACAGAAGTTCATTCTATTTATAGTTTTATTAATTAATTGGTCCGGTAGCCACAAAATATGCACTAGCGAATAAATGTGCCAATATTCGATTGGAAAGAAGAGTTGATGTAGTTTACGAAAAATTGATACTTAGAAACTATTCAGGCCAAATTACTAGGGAACCGAGTTTACTCTTATGTATTTCAATGTTTACGTTGAAATGGCCGAGCGTATTTTAATAGTTTATTAAAATATTAACCTCGTAAAGGAATTCACGCATGTATTGCATTCGTTCATTCCAACTTTAGACCTATAGCGGGAGGTTTCCTGTTTAGCTTAGTAGCGAAAATTTCTCTTCAATATTCTTTCCCTTTTCTCAGATTCAATGTCGATTATTCTCTCCACCGTCTCACAGTTATGCATGTATGAATAATAGAGTGAAATTTTGAGTATATTCGGAAAATATTTCCGCACAAGGGTGTTTCCCAAGGTCGGCAGATTTAGTAAGATTGACGCGAGAAAAAGTTTCTGGAATAGTTGCCATCACTGACTACACCTCCTCCATTATAACCCCTCCCTCTCCGACGTGGCTTCACCTAAATGTCCGCTTGCGATCGCCGCCGTGAAATAGAAATGTCTTCGCCAGGCTCGATCCAAATGTACTTCTCCATTCTAGTCCTAGACAACCTCAAGGGAGATTAGAGAGAATGTTGCGCTGGATGTACTAGTGAGCGTGATGATAATGGTCTGAAGATTGTTTTCGTTGCCTCTAGAGGGAGTTAGTGGAAGCCACTGTACGTAATTGGATTTCTTTTTTACCCCGCGCTTTTTTTTTAAGTCTATTCCGCTGTCTTGTTTCATTCCCCCAATAAAGTCCCACATGCCTTTTATAACGATCGGTGGATTATCCACTTTATCACGTAATGTCGACGGGAAAACTTTTTGGGATAAGAAAGAAAGTTACGGAGATTGTAAAGCACTTGCTTTCTTAATGGAATGTATCCTTCACAGGACTTCTTGCGGCATAGAGCTGTAAGTCTCTAAAAGTGGAGTGCATTGTTTTTTATTCACCTAAGTAGGGTGGCGTCACAAAGACGCGCTTACTTGATGTAAAGCTGGATAACATGCAATCGTTAATTTGCCACCTCTCCCCTTCCGTCAACGCCTACATATTACAGGATGGCCTGCAGGCGTGATGTATCATGAAGGCGACCAAGAGGGTCTATGAATGACAGGGGCTGTTCAGTCACCAGCCACTAGAATGGTGATTATTGGCTCTGGTATTATTTAATTCCCGAAAAGTCCTGTACATTGCTTCCCATATTTATGGCCACGAACTGTGCGAAGACTAAAGGGTTCCTTGCAACGGTCTTTTCGGTATTCAATCTCCATTTTTCTCAATGTGGCCTTGGCTGCCAATTTAACGCTAGGCTAATTATTCCCGATTTTTTAGGGTTGAACTCTATACTCCTATATTGTTTGATAATGCATTTTCATGCTTTCCTTGGATCTAATTCAGAATATTCAACATTAACAACATTATGATTTCTGTTATTTCATGACAATGCTTCACAAAACGAGCAGTGCTTCTCTGTATCTCTTTCGATTCCGAAATTGGGTCAGGGATCCAAAATTCTCGACGCATATTCAAGATGAGGTCCTATCAGTTCTAATTAAACACCTCTCATCAATTTTTTCATGATAATATTTCCCCGCTATTCGCTTGATGAAGCCAAGTTTCTTTAATTCATCTCCACATAACGTGATTTACTCATGCTAGGCCCAATATTAAGTGACTTCCAAGTATGTATTGTAATTTTTTTGCTATTTGATTGTGTCTACGCATCCGAAACTTTTAGTTGTAAGAGTGAATGGTTTTATTTAAACAGCAACCAGCATCATGCGTTGATTTGCGCCTCCTTTGCCATAATTTATTTTTAATTCTTGGGGACGGCCATATTTGAGCCCCATGTTTGTACCCTTTTCATCAAATTTTAGGAGTTTTAAGAGTAAGTGTAAAGCAACCACTGGGTGATAAAGTTCATTTCTCAGTGATTATTATAATATTGTGATTATTATAAGGTAATCTACCGGTTAAGGTAGGTTTTTGAATGGACACAACTATTAAATAAATATTTTGTGACTCCTAACAAATCCCAATCCAGCAACCTAATCTACATCAGGTCTTCATCTCTATGTACATCATTCCTCCCTTCATTCGGTCCAACATCCCTATCCTGTTCCTGCCCTTTCCTCGTTTGCCTAACATTTTCCCCTCTATTACAGTCTTCAACATCCCACTGCCGATCAATACGCCCTTATACTAATGCACGTGTACTTATTAAAATATTTTTTGTAATTGTTTTGGACGGCGCGAGATGTATTGCAAAAGTGAATGTTGTGTTAACGATGGGTGATTTTGAACGGTATATGAAATTGAAGATTGCGTGATAATGGACGGAGTGCGTCGATGGACGGAGCGTTATAGATATGGTGTGAACCTAGTCCATGTGTACTGGTAAAGGTGCGGTTGGTAATCTTTAAGTATATTTGATAAAAAAGCAGTTGTCTCATACATGTTCTTCTTGAATATGTATGAATGTGCATTGTAAGAGTGATCGTTGACCAGACTTGCCCGTTGCCACGAAGACAATTGCCTAACTGCAACGAGATTTACTCGTGTATAATAATATATCGAATGTATGAGATAGTTACGGTCCATCAGTGCCCCAATGATGCAGGAAGGGTCGCAGAAGAAAATATGGTAATAGCTTGATCGGTGCGACTTACGCTCCCTTTTATTTATTTTCCAAACTTACTCAGAATAAGATTTTTGGGTTACTGCTCTTTGGAAGACTTAAAATATGCTATCGTTTAAATCACAAATTAAACCCCATTCTTTGAGTAGATTTTGGGCAAGCTGACTGCTTTTGTTCTTTACTAATACCTTGTGTGCAGTAATCACACATCCTTACACTCCTAACATACCTTGCTCCTGCGTTTGACATAGTCCATCTCTATTTTTTAAAAATCGCTCTTCCGCCCACCACGAGTAAGTAATGAGTGTCATCTTTTAAATTAAATTAACGTACACGATGTGACGTATGGCCGGAGTAATGATTATATACTAGTTTAACCGTCCGTAGCCTGCGAGGTTGGCAAGCGTTATTTCCTGGCCTCGCTTATTTACTAGCCTGGTGAAATATAGTATGAATATTTTCCAGTACTTGCGATATTCCAAGTTTGCACGGGAACGTCTAATCTGACGTCTTCTCCGTTGTTTTTGTTGAAAAATGAAAATGTGAAACGAAAAATCGAGTTCCTGCATCATCTTCCTCAAAAACCCAAGACTATCCAGAGTTAGAAATTTTCTCTGGGCTCTCTTTCTTTGATGTGACTTCCGTGTCTTATCTTCGCTGCAACTCTTTGGATTAGTAAATTTCTTCGTTCAAAATTTTATAATATTCGCCCAAGTTGCTTAAAAATCGCACTGCATAATTCACTCATAACTCTCCTTTTATTATTATCGACTCGTGCAAAAATACAAGTTTTACATAAAACATAAGCAGAAACGCATGGGTGCTTATCATGTAGATGTGAATTCATAACCTAGTGAATTTCCTTCGTAAGTAAAAGCCTTTTTTTTTGTTTTTTTCCCCCCGGATAACTGAATGCGATTCCGGGCTGTACGAGCGAGCCGGTTTATTTTCGTTCGCACTTTTTGGTGCTTCGATATCGAATTCGGATCCCTCCCACTCTCCTCTTGAGATGAGACTGACCGCTTTCGAGAGTTTTTCAACGCAACGCACGAACACACGTATTTCTGCTTTCTGATTTTCCTGCTTCTATTGTGCGAGTGAACTGGTGGTATAATTCAGGTCCAAAGTAGCCGATATATGTGACCGCGGGCGCTAAAAGGATGAGATACGCGAATCCTTAGTTGTTCCCATTCCTTTGTTTAGAGTTAATAATTTAGAAACTTCCTTCGTATACTATAGCAAAATATATTCTTTGGATGCAACAATTTTACAGTCTAAAAATAATTCGTCTTGACCAAGATTCTTTAGATGGTTCTGCCCGCAAATCGAGTAGCTGTAGATACCCTGATGTTCCGATGCTCATCTGTGAATATCAAAATCATGGCATTATCTGTCAGAAAAAGTGATGATCTCACTTTCCTTGTTTAGTTTTCCTATAATTTTCCTTGCAAAAACGTATGCATTATTTGAAATATGAGGCAATACCCATGTTTTTTTAATTGAATCTTTAACAGATCAATGTATTACTTTGTTGATGTACCAAAAATATACGCTTTCTTTCGTTATATAGGGTATTTAAGATTTTATAGTCTTCATATTTACAAATTTATCCTCGTGACGGGGAAAATGGTGTTTTCTCTAAATCAATGATGGCCATTGTTTTAACGTTTCTCAATCAAATTGGAAAGCGGTCCGTGAATATTGAGCATCCAAGGCACAATATTATATTATTTTAGTCAAATTCGGCTTTATATATATAAATATATATAATATTATATATCTAAATATATATGTATAAATATATATATATATATGTATGTTTATGTATGGATATTTATTTATTTATACACATACATATATGTGTGGGTCGCTCATTTATTCCTTTGAAAATTCAAGAGATACCACGTTGTATTGGAAGTGGTTTGCTTTTAGGAAAAATTTCCATCTCCTACTAGATTTCTTCGGAAGTTCCAGCTACATCCATTTCGTGATTTCATGTTCATAGTCGATCAAAGCAACAAACTTTTGATGTTTTGAAAAAATAGAAAAAAACGAGTTTCGTGCCGTGATAAAACACTTCTATCTTCAAGTTTTAAGACACGTATCACGAAAAAAATATTTTTCCAACGAATTATACCAGTAATAAATGGTATTTTATTCCCAAAACAGTTAAATTTTATTAGCAACCACGAGTCAAGATTCACGATGTCCCTACAATTTGATCGTGTTTTATGAATTGTCATTCAAGAATCTGGATAATTTTATTAATCATTAGTATTATTAAACTCTTGTGCGACTTTTAGTAATGCTGAATGACTTTTATTTTGAGGTGTCTACCGTCGTTGGAAGAAGTCTTTATATCCTTGGAGCCTCACGGAGTCGAGCTTGAATCACCTAAAGGTTCATGTAAAATGTTCAGGGACCAGTAAGATATCATTTTTAATCGATGCCACGTGTGGCCCAAGGGTTTCATCAAATTGCTGGTGGGGTAAGGTTCCTATTTTAGTTCGTTCCGGTTTTAAAAACGTTTTTATGAAGGAAGCATGCCCGGAATCCTTCACAACCGTCGTTTTCCCTTCCCATTAGTTTTAGATTTTTTAGATTTCCTACATACTCCTCCCGTTTCATTTGACTCATGCACATTTACTTCTTTCGCAAATTTTGGTTTCATTCGTGAATTGTTTTTGTATAGTTTCCGTGCTCTTTTCATTTGTTTCATTTTATTTAAAATCGGTGTATACCTGCGATTATTCTGGGTTTAGCTCACCATTTGTCTGTATCTAAATTTTGAACGAGATAATTTTACATGACGCGATTTTTCCTAGTTGGTCGCATAGCGTTATCATACAACACATCCACTCCTAAATTACGTTTTAGATAGTGATAAATGAAATAAATGAAAGGTTGGAAATTCCAGATTGACCAAGTGGAACAATAATTATATAAAGATAATTAAAAAGACAATTTTATCCAAATGTATGCATTCTTTATTGCAAAAAACCTATGGAGTTAAAAAATCATATTAGTAATAATAAGAGTCGTGTAAATTGCAAAAGTTTAAGTCAAATGTCTCTCTATAATCCGAGGGTACGCCAAGAACGCGGGGCCCTAAAATAAAAATCAAGTGGAATTAGGTCTTTTAAATATTTTCAGACCCATTGAGATGGCACACCCTCTTTTGGCGGAGATATAAACTACCAGAATGATTCGGCACCACGTAACCTTCTACTGTACGGTGCTAGCCTTGTTTATAGACGTAGAGTGCTCCATTTACCTCTTCGAGTGTGTGTGCATGCTTCTTTCTGTTAATATTTGTCCATTAAATGTCCGTTGATAATCTCCGGAATCATGGAGCCATTCGACGTTCAAGTGAAATGACGTTGAACGTCAAAAGCGGGATCGTATCGAAATACATTTTCTGTGGAATCACAAATTTACTATTTATTTATTTCCATACTGAATCGATTCCATAAAGTTACTCCTAAAACGAACAGTTATGTTATTCATGCAATAGGTTGTGAGAACCGTATCACCAATAAACAAGAGTTTTTCCTACAATAGTCAACAATATTGCGCCTTAAAATCGGCCCAGCATGCATTTTCTCGATAATGAATTCGGAAACGTATGTACACGCGAATTAATACATATCTTTATACGAGTATACCGATGGACACATGTTTTTATTCGCAAACCACATTTGGCGAGGATCAATAGTGAAAGTTAAATCGAGGTATACAAATTAAAATAAAGTATTTCAATTTGCATTACCCTTCCCCATAAACCAAAACCCTGACTTGGTAGAAGTGCTTATAGGTAGGATTTGTGTTGTGAAACGGATGCCCATTACCACCTGTTCTTTTCAATGTGCATAAAGAAATAATTGCAAGTGATGAATGCGAACAGTAGGCGGCAGGAAGAAAAGTAGCTGTGAAATTCATTAATAAGTTTTGCGGAATCAAGTTTTTGCTATCCACATAATCATAGGGTTAAAATCACTGCTGAACTTATTATTAAATCAATGTCGTGTGTATGGGGTGAAGATCAATGTAAACAAAGCAATGGTAATGAGGTTTATGAGAAGGAGTTAAGTTAAGCGTTGAAATTGGAAGGTAAATTAAAAGAGGTTGACAGTTCTTGGAAGTGTTTTGGGCCGAGATCGTTAAACTAAAGGGGCATAAGAAGAAGCTTTGCATTATGGAAGGTAGTTGATGAAAGGGACGTTGATTATGGATGTTAAGAAAAGGATAGCGAAATCTTTGATATTGAGCTTGGTGTTTTACTTGGAAATCCCCTGGATGAAGCAAGATATTTACGTAGATTGGAGGCTATTTAAATGTGGCTGTGGAGAAGGGTGGAAAAGATGGAATGGATGGAAAGTTAAACGAACGGAGAGATACAAGACATTGTGGGAGAGGATTTCTGGGAAAACACAAAGGAAACGAGAAGGGCGGAGGCATAGAATTTTGATTGGCAATGGGATGTTGAAGACTGTGATAGCGGAGAGAACTTTAGGCAAACGACGAAGGGATAGGAATAGGATAGACATGTTAGAAGCGGAATAGAATACATTTGGTAAAATAAAGTATGGTTTATTATATTGTAGGGTGTGAAATTGTCTCGTTAGGAGAGACTAAGAAATGTTGGGATGTTAAGCCTATGTCTATCTAAAGCCTACCTTAACGGTAGACTGAAATATAATAATGATAATGGAAAGGAAGCATAAGAAAAATAGTTTCTTTATCACTAAAAACCATATTGTTCCGAAACAATATCTCAGTGAAATTCCCTTACAGTAACCACTGATGAAATATTTATATTTGTTACTCCGAGTTATCGTGTTCGTCATGGGGGTGTATGTAAAATATTTGTGTTGTGAAACGGGAGTCGGCTGTTCACCGACATATACTTTTCCTGGAATTTAAGATAGGGAATGATGCATAACAATCCGTTAGAAGCTCTCCGCTCTTTCTCTCGTTACCGTATTCTCATGTCACCCTTTGTGAAGTCTCCTCTTTTAAATTGAAGAGGAGCCATAAAGGCCCTTGGTTATCAAAGCGATACCGACATAATTAAATGCTTTTCCACTGGATTACACGTTCTCAAAAATCCCCTCTGCTTGTCAAAATTCTAGTTTGACGGGCTATAGAGGGACGCGGAATGCATGGCTTGTTGAATGTTGAAAAGCAGGACCTCAGTCAAAAGGACGTAAGGAAATAGATCCTCGTGAAAAATCATAGGCTCATGGCACAATTCCATGACGTCTGTCCGTTTTACTCTTTCAATTGACTGTCATGGGTGACGTTGTGGTCTATTGGTAGATCTTTCGGGATCTACATCTTATGCTGCAGATCTACGCAGTGGGCGTAATAACGGGGATCATAACTTCCAAGCGGTGATTTTTGTGGCCAATGGAATCCGTGGAAAACCTAATGGTGGCACAGGGTAAGGAGCTACTGCTCTTCCCATGGAGGTCTTATTTTTACACGCCTGACGGCTCAGTTCGGGGTGTGATCTAACCTCACCTCTCAAAATACGTGCTCGATTGATTTCATGACGGTTGAATGGCATCAACCGTGTGAAATTATTATAATAAGAGGGTTTGTTTAAGGCTATTTTCCAATTGTTTCCTTTCTAATTCAAATCAAGTTTTTATATTATGTTAGTCTAACACGAGGGTAATCCAGATAGCAACCTCCGTTTTCGTGTAGCGTGAGAACTAGTGGTGGTAGCCAAATGGTCGCTGTATTGACGAACACAGAAGATACGCCTCGAACTGTAGTGTTTGGAAGGTTTGGCCCCTTGTCATTTGTTTACAATAGCGAGTCAAAATGAACAACACAATTGAAATTTCCGCCAAATTGTCTGTCCAGAAAGTAACCTCCGTTATACAAGATTCTCGTAATTAAGCTAATAGATAACAGGTATTAAGATAATTTTGCTTTGTCGAAGGACATTATTGATATAAGTCAAATAGGAAAATTGCAAGTATTGACACCGATAGATAAGACTAATTAATATTGGTTTAGGGTAATTAGCGGGTCCAGTTTATCGTTGCATTTTCTATTTCTGAATTCATTCTAGCCTTCTCCCTTCGTCCCCATCCATCCCTCTTCTCAACCTCACGGTCTCACTTGCGTTAATAAGTTCCACTTATAAGGCCACTCAGTTGGGAAAATGGGGTAAGGGTCGTGAATAACGCAATTTCTTCTGAGAAAATAATGGGAAAACGAGATGATTTAAAAAAAAAATAATATGGTTTTCGATGTTCTAATCGTGAATGTGAGGTGGGATTCGGTCATTCCTAATGAGACCGATGTTTCTTTCAGTTGTGATACTAGTTCTTTTTGTGTGCGTGCAGGATCTGGTAAAAACTGGTCAAATCGATAATCGTGATAACTTAATTGAAGACAGTGACTCGCGAAACGTTAATAGATGATCCGCAAATTAATACGTCATCAGATCTCCAATAACTGTGGAAAGAATCCTGTAAACGGACGAAGTATTTTTCGGGAAACAGTCTGGAATGGGAATCCGTAAACTAAGAAGGCACCATGGCCACACAAAGACGGAAGCAATATGTGATTTGGCTCAGTGATTTCCATTTAATGATATTCATGCCAAGTGGTGGTAGGGATTAATAATTACGTGCGCTCAAAACGCTGGGATTAAATTGGCAAGTGCTTAAAACGAGTTCATATTTCTTGATGGAGAGCATAAGGGCCGCCTTTTCATTTCCCTACTACTAAGAAACATAAAGACGGGTAGGTAGTCAAACAAGTCACCTTCAGCGACGTGTTTTATAATCGGAAACTGACGCTTCCTACTTGCTTGAGTGCGGTCATTTACTGTGGAAAGCCGAACTGGAATTGTTTGAGGAGTTCATTCAATCGTTCGTGGACTGAAGTGAGGAAATTGAAAAAAAACGCGGAATTTTCATTAATCGTTTCACGGCCGAGGTGCAGGTACTCTTTCTCCTTCAAAAGCTTTATTCTATTTATTTTGCCCGCAAAGGCGGCGGCGAATTAAGCAAGGGGGCTAAAGTGGATTCACTGACCCCCTCCCCCTTTTCCCATCTGGGCAAATTCTCTCTTAATTGAAGTCAACGGCAGTTACGTCTTCGCCGTCGTTTCGTGGAACCGGGATATGAGAGGCTGAGCCCACTCCTTGTGCGCTGCAAAGTAGGGTGGCGCTTCCCATCCAATGGGAAGGTATTCGAGCGAGACGAGCGCCGGGCGGAAAATTGTCCGCAAAAAAAACTTCATGAGAGAGAAAGATATCAAAGCGAACGCCATGTTATCATAGAGGCGAGGTATTCATGAGTGAGGATGAGGTCAAGTTTCCTTTATTTTATCATTAAGTTTCACAGGCGTCACGTCAAACATTACTCAATATAGGAGTTTGGATGGTGCAACTCGACTTCTTGCGTGGACCTCTGTTGATTGTAGT
This sequence comes from Hetaerina titia, assembly GCA_037158775.1. Lineage (NCBI taxonomy): Eukaryota > Metazoa > Arthropoda > Insecta > Odonata > Calopterygidae > Hetaerina > Hetaerina titia. Next base: position 67,957,584 of record CM073771.1, read on the forward strand.
TTGTTTTGTTTGGGTACCCTAAATGATGGGATATAACTTGTCAATAAGCCATCAGAGGCGTCTGTGTATTAATATGGCACTCCCGAGCCTTCTACGAGAGTGCAGCGGAGTTGGAGGTGCCACTCATCCGGAGGGTCGCCGACAGCCAAGTCTGGCCGTAGGACCGCCACAAGCTCCCCAAGCGTCCCCTTGGACCCTGCGTGCGCCTTTCCAGCACAGGAGAGGCCAAGACTGACTGCCCTGAACGGGGGAGGAATTCGATCGTCCTGACGATGCGAAAGATTTGTCTTCGCCGTAATAGCGTAGGTGGCCGGAAAGCCTGCATTAGCAGCGGTCTCACAACGGCCCGATGCAGTCAAGCCGTGGAAAGGATGTATAAATTAGGCTCCCTAGATAACATTCCTAACTGCGTTCCTAGAAGAGGTATTGAATTAAAATAGTCACCAATGTGTAAGGGATCTACTGCTTCTTCCTACGCTTTTTCATTGGAGGATATCGAATTGTCCAAAAGAAGTGACTAATCCAAAAAGAGAATACGACAAGATTCATCAAGACAAGTGTCATCTGGAGATTTTAATGCATGCTTGGTAGCTGACGGTTCTGAAACGTGGTTTCTGAGGGAAGAGGATAGGCGTAGATAAGTGCAGGCATAGATCTTTCTGCTGATGACCTTTTATGTCAGTCTAAATAATAGTGTTTCGTCCCCGAAACGGGTAATCAGGAAACGAGTAATCATCGGCGTAGGCGACGCCCGAATGCAGCTGAAGAATTCCGAAATCCAAAGCCTAGTATAGTTTGAGTGCTTCCATTTACCCAGGGTGTTACTGGCCCTAACGTTGTAAGATTTTATTAAATTTCCTGTAGTAAATGATAAAAATGACTATATTGTATAATATTATACATTTAATTGGGAATAATTACTGTATATGGTTTGGTTCTTAGAGCTGCCTGACACGAGAGGTGACACGAATTAAACTTAACGGAAAATGTGTGCTTTAATATTCAGAAAGTAATACATCTTCTGTCAAAGGTGAAATATTTCTATATTATGCAACTTAAAGAGTGTATCACATTCTATGCATCTATGAAAAGTTTTACGTGAAAATGTGTGGTCGTTCGATAGAAAGTAGAGTTGAAGAGTATTGGGTCAAAGAGTTTAGAAATTTAACATGATGAAAGTTGCGGCAAAGCATGCATATTTTTGGACCGAATACAAAATTAAAGTGGAGAGCATAGTATTAGAATATGAAAAATCACAATTCACTCAAAATGTCACTGGGGTAAAAAATTGCCAAGCAGCCCAACAAATTCAATAGAGAAAATGTATATCTGTTAAAGCATTCTTGCCATGGTTGTTTCAGATGTCTAAATTCAAAATTACGTGGATTTATATTGAAAATCTTAGGTCCTTTGCGCCGGGAGTAGTTACGCAAAAGTCCTTCAAAAAATTACTTTTGAGCCAAAGACGCCAAAAGAAAAGTCGGAGAACGTTTGTCGTTTTTACAAATTTCACGCATGTTTTCCCGCGAGTAATTTCGTTTATTCGAAGCATATTCATTTTACGATATGTAAACTTTTGTGAATTGTAATGAAAGGGAAAATGACGGCTGACGTCTTATTTACCACTCCCCAAACCTATCAACTTCATCCGCAAAGAGTTGTGTATTTGATGAGACAGGGTGTGATTATCTCAGTTTTAATTAACGCAGTTTCATATTTACTTCCATTTCACATGTGGCAATATTGTATTTGGTAATATAACTAGTTTTTACGTATTATCTTTTCGTGCCCTGCACTTTTGAGAAAGATGCCCAAATACTGAGAGGTTAATCTAGTATGAGGGCTCGTTTTCTCGGAAAATTTTAACTTGGAGGATGCCAATTCAATGCATACTACTTTTTGCAAAAAACATTTATGAATGAAGGGCCAACAGGTAGTAGCGAAATAAAAATGAAATAGTATTTAATCATATTTAAAAATATGAAAGTTTCATTTGTAAGTACGTGTAATTCTAGCTGTACGTTGTTGCGAAAGACACACATGAAAAAGAATAGAAATTCAAAGAGAATATTTCTCAAAAAATGT